>JASVEL010000371.1:0-121451 GCA_032618575.1 Nicotiana noctiflora | reverse complement strand
TTAAGTTCAAAAGTTAATGTAAGCAACAACTTGTTGGGAATATCTGGGAGGTGAGGGTTGGTATGTGGGTGGAGGTATTTGGTATGTGAGTGGAGGTTTTGGACCTGGGCCACCATAACTGCCCCTACTTCTTCTTTGATATACCACCTGAATGCAATGCTTTGTTGTGGTCTGCAGTGCCTTAAAATTTGTCACCATCCCGCTTTTAATACCCTATTCATTCCTTTATCTGAGTTTGATGATATCGAAGAACTTATGGTTCTCAATAACCATTAGCCTTTCATAATACTGTGGGTCCTGTGCCCTGACAAAGAACTAGTTCATCTGTTACTCGTCTAATGCTAGTCTAACCTTGGCTGCTTCCGACCTCCATCGAGCAACATACTCGCGGTAAGTCTCAGTTGACTTTTTTTTTAGGTTCTGAATATAGAAGACATCCGGTACATTCTCCGTATTAAACCTGAACCGGTCCATAAAATTTGATGCCATGCTTACCCAATTGGCCCATTTCTCAAGAATTTGGCTTATGTACCAGGATAGGGCATCTCAAGTAAGACTTTTCATGAAGAGCTTCATTCAAATCCTTTCATCCTTTCTGACCCCAAGAGCTTGTCACAATAAGTTCTCAGACGAACCTTGGGATCACCCGTTCCATCAAACATTTCGAACTTGGGAGGTCTGTAACCCTCCAGCAGTTCCACATTTGGTTGTATGCATAAATCCTCATAGTTTAGACCCTGTATCACTTTACCTCCTTCAACACCCTAAACTCGACTTGTCAACTTCTTGAGCTCCTTAGCTATGTTCTTGATAAGTAGGCCATTCTCAGTGGATTTTAGTGCATATGAGATTGGTTGAGTGGAGTGAGGTAGGGTTTCCACGTATATGTAACGACCCGGCCGGTCGTTTTGGAAAATTACGCCCTAATCCCCAATTTAACTATTTTCCTAAGTTCATTTCTGCTATTGTGGTTTGTCGGGAGAGTCGATTCTGAAATTTGGAGCATTTTGGGACACTTAGTCCCTAAATGAGAGCTTTAAAGTTAGAAAATGGTCCGTAGTCGGAACAATGTTAAGACGACCTCAGAACGGAAATCCGATGGTTCCATTAGCTCCGTTAGGAGATTTCGGGGTTGGGAGCGCGTTCGGAATGTATTTTGGAGGTCCGTAGCTCAATTAGGCTTGAAATGCCGAAGTTTGAAATTTTGGCGAATCCGAACGATAGGTGAGATTTTGATCCGGGGTCGGAACGGAATTCCGACAATTTCTGTAGCTCTGTTATGTGATTTTGGATATGTTCACAAATATTCAGGTCATTCGGATGTCGTTTGGTTTGGTTTTGGATTGAATGTTAGTTTTGAAAGTTTTGAAGAAACTTAGGCTTGAATTCGTATGTAAATGGTGATTTTGATGTTTAGGATGGTGTTTTTATGATTGAACAAGTCCGTAACATATTGTGGAGTATGTTGGTGGTTTTCGTTGGGGTCCCGGAGGCCTCGGGATGAAATCGGACCATCAACCTGGCATTTGAACTTGGCAAGAATCTGCAGAAAATTGCAAATCACTGGAAGGCATTTAAGCCTTCGCGTTCGCGTGGGTTGGGCCGCGTTCGCGAAGGCTAGGCGGATCAAAGCATCGCGATCGCATGACTGGGCATCGCGTTCGGTTAGGCCATCAGTCTTGAGCTTCGCGATCGCATTCCAGGTGTCGCGTTCGCGTAGATGCGTGAGGGTGTGCATCGCGTTCGCGTGATGGGTATCGCGAACGCGTAGAAGGAAAATCAGGCGCTGGGAATTTGTTCATCGCGAACGCATTGGAGCGTTCACGTTCGCAAAGAGTAAAATGAAGCTGGGCATCGCGAACGCGTATGGTACTGGGATCTGGCAGTGAGTTTAAGTTCAGAACATAACAGCCGCGACCCCCATACACAAAAATGCCATTTTTGAGCTCCAAGAGAGGAAATTGAAGGGGAAACGCTGGGATATCATCGGGAAATCATCGGGGGTAAGTTTCTTGCCCTTAATTCGTTAGTTTACCATGAAATCCGTGATTATTTCACTGAAAATGGAGGATTAAAGGTGGGTTTGAGCCCTAGGCCTAAATTTTAGAAAATCTTTGATTTGGATGGGCAAGCGATGTCCGATTTCGATAAATTTTATATGCACAGACTCGTATTGAGATAAGGAACCCGAATATATAATTTTTGTGATTTTTCGATAAGCGTACCAAAAGTCGGGTTTTAGCAACTTGGGGGTTTTGGTGTATTTTGAGTTGTTTTGATTGGGTAATGCCCAATTGGCCTATTTTGATGTGATTCTATTGATTTTTATCAGATACTACGCCTGTGGAGGTCGACATTCGTGGCAAGAGAGTTGTCTCTTGGCGGTTTTGTACCGGAATTGAGGTAAGTGGCTTGTCTAACCTCGTGTGGGGGAACTTCCACCCCTAGGATATTATGTGATAGTTTGAATGCCTTGTATACGAAGTGACGGGCGCGTATATGCGCTGGTTGTTGCAGCACACATTTTACTTGAATTGTCCGATTAGTGATATTCCTGCACTTAGCTGATAAAAGCATTATTTTATCCGGTATTAGTTAGAAAAGCATGATTAGCTAGGATTCGACATGTTTAATTGCCTAGTCGACTTACTTGAACTTCTTGATAAATTGTTAGCACTAGTGTCACGACCCTAGTTCACCAATTGTGAACATGTCATGATGGTACCCAGTCCCCACGACAAGGTAAGCCTAACACGTTGCGGATTATACAAGTTATAAACAGTTAAATAAGAAACAGCGGAAAAATAGCATAAAAGATATGTAATTCGTGCCGCTTGGCACATACATACGTCACACAATAAATAAAACACTACCAAGACCCGGAACCCCACGGTAACACAGACTAAAAGAGAAATACAATTGTGGCTGTATGTGTAAAGAGTATCTAACAACGAAATGAAGAAAAAATGTCAACTAGTACTACTAGAGTAGAAGGGAAGCCTCCGGATCCGCGGACGTAGCAGATCATACCTCGAAGTCTCCCTGATATGCTGCGGAATCACCTAGCACGAGCCTGCTCTGATGTACCTGGATCTGCACAACAAAAGTGTGCAGAAGAGTAGCATGAGTACACCACGGCGGTACTCAGTAAGTGCCAAGCCTAGCCTCGATGGAGTAGTGACGAGGAAGGTCAGGGCCCTACCGAGAAACAATAATAATATGATGATAACAAAATAAACAGTTTAAAAGATAATAACAATAATTTCCGAAATAACAATCATAAGATGATTACCGCAATTGTCTAAAATTTAACTAACAACAAATAATCAACTCAATAAAACAATTCCAGGACCTGTGGGAATTGAACCCACAGTCCCATTCTCAGTACCTCTGGGTCTCCGGGAATCGAACCCGCAGCCCCATGTCTCAATAATATCTCAATAACTCAGGATCTCCGGGAATCGAACCCGCAGTCCCTACCAATAACTCAGGATCTCGGGAATCGAACCCGTAGTCCATATTTCAATAATCTCAAGATCTCGGGAATCGAACCCGCATATTTCAATAATCACAGGATCTCGAGAATTGAACCCGTAGTCCATATTTCAATAATCTCAGGATCTCGGGAATTGAACCCGTAGTCCATATTTCAATAATCTCAGGATCTCGGGAATTGAACCCGTAGTCCATATTTTAATAATCTCAGGATCTCGGGAATTGAACCCGTAGTCCATATTTCAAAAATCTCAGGATCTCGGGAATTGAACCCGTAGTCCATATTTCAATAATCTCAGGATCTCGGGAATTGAACCCGTAGTCCACAACCACAGCAAGTAAAGGAATACACAGAGAGAAGTATAATATGCTCAACGATAACTTCGCTGATGAACAGCGCCAGCGATTACCAAGAAAAACTCAAGTAAGTCAATTAAGCAGCTAAACCGTTAGATTCTATCTAATCATGCTTTTCTAACTACTACCGGGTAGGAATATCGAATTTAACAACTAAAAACAGGAATATCACTCATTGAACATTTTGAGTAAAGTATGTGTTCAACAACCAGCGCATGTACACGCCCGTCACCTCGCGTACAAGGCATTTAAAGTATCACAATAATATCCTAGGGTGAAAGTCCCCCACACGAAGTTAGACAAGCCACTTACCTCAATTCCGGTACGAAACCGCTAAGAAATAACCCTCTTGCCGTGAATGTCGACCTCCACAGGCATAGTATCTGATAAAAATTAATAGAATCACATCAAAATAGGCCAATTGGGCATTACCCAACCAAAACAATTCAAAATACACCAAAACCCACAAGTTGCCAAAACCCGACTTTCGGTACGCTTCTCGAAAAATTACGAAAGTTATATATTCAGGTTCCTTATCTCAACATGAGTCCGTGCATATAAAATTTATCAAAATCGAACTCCGTTTGCCCATTCAAATCAAAGATTTCCTAAAATTTAGGCCTAGGGCTCAAACCCTCCATTAATCCTCCATTAACAGTGACATAATCATGGAGAAACATCAAAATAAAGTTCTTATATTTACCTCCTTGATGAGACGGGAACAACACCGCGAAAATCACCTCAATCGGAGCTCTAGAACTCAAGATATGCCCAAAATACTAAACTTCTCGGTTTTAAACACTAACCAGGCCTATTTTCGCTTTTGCGGATAATTTTCGCATAGGCGGGACCGCTTTTGCGGTTCTATTTCCGCTTTTGCGGTTCTGCATCCGCGGTCAAATTCCGCTTCTGCGGTTCTGACAGATACCAGCACTTTTCCTCGGCACGGGAATGAGCATAACTTCCTCATACGATGTCCAAATTCGACGATTCTTTTTGCTATGGCTCCGAAATTACGATACGGATCTAATGGTTCAAACAAAACTGAATTTGGAGAATATTTACCTAATATGGTACCCCTTTATGTTCAAAGAAACAAAGGTTGAAACATCAAATAAGAGCGTGATCACAACCCGAAACACATCCGAGGCCCCCCGGACCCCAATCAATCATACCAACCAACCCCAAAACACATTACGGACTTGCTCGAGGCCTCAAACCACATCAAACAACTCTAAAACCAAGAATTACACCCCGATTCAAACTTTATGAACTTTGAAGTTTCCAACTTCTATTTCCGATGTCGAAACCTATCAAATCGCATCCGATTGACTTCAAATTTTGCACACACGTCCAAAATGATATATCGAAGCTACAGAAACTTTCGGAATTCCATTCTGACCCTCGGATCAAAATCTCACCTATCAACCGAAATTCGCCAAAATACTAACTTTGCCAATTCAAGCTTAATTCTACACCGATCATCACAAAAATATTCCGAACACACTCCTAAGTCCCAAATCACCTAACAAAGCTATCCGAACCATAAGATTTCCATTTTGAGTCCGATATCAAAATTTCCACTTCCGGTCAAATTTTCTCAAAAACCTTCAATTTTCTATCTTTAGCCAAACGACTCAAAAATGACCCACGGACCTCCGAATTCACTTCCGATCGCGCTCCCAAATCTAGAATAACCATACGGAGCTACTCCCAGTCTCGAAATCCCAAACGGACATCAATAACACTAAAATGCATTTTAAGCCAAATTGATGCAATTTCTTCTAAAATGCTATCTTCCATAATATGCGCCAAAACGCTCCCGGGTTATCCAAAACCCGATCCAGGCATACGCCCAAGTCCGAAATCATCATATGAACCTGTTGGAACCTTCAAATCTCAATTTCGAGGTCGTATACTCAAAATTCCAATCCTAGTTCATTTCTTCAATTTTAAGCTTTGGAAATGAGAATTTTCATTTAAATTTGACTCCAAACTTCTTGAATTTTAATTCCGACCATACACACAAGTCAATATACTTGAGATGAAGTTTCTCATGGCCTCAAACTGCTGAATGACGTGCCGTATCTCAAAACGACCGGTTGGGTCGTTACAATCTCCCCCACTTAAACATACGTTCGTCCTCGAACGTGCCGAGAACTACACTGAAGTAGTCTAAAATCACTGGTTTAACATCTCATGCAACTTCCTGTGCTTCCACAACTCATTTGAGAACATTAGCTCGATAACTCTATAGATATACTCCTTTATTCGAGTAAATAAGCCATTAGACCCAATTCCAACATCCGAAATTTCCTGCCTAGCATGTTTCCATCATACGACCACAATATCATTCTTCACACGTTGTACCCATACATGACTGCATAACTTTGTTGAATTCACACTTTGCATCACTTTACTCATGGGACCACAATAATATTCTTTCAATATAATAGTCAAAATTCCACAAATCTGATGCTCTCATTGCATCTCATGACCTACATGGGTCTTGCTCTAGCTTTTACAACACCGATACGACGGAAGAGATGTGCAGGAATTCATATTTAGTTGCCAAGTCCACAAATCATTCAGTCTACACTTCTAACAAGATCCATTACCTTGTCCTAAACCAGAGAATGTTATTTTCCTCTATAATATACTTCATATAATCAGTTTGCACTGACCCCAAATCCCATAACCTCATCTCACCCAGCACGAACTGCTCAGGCGACAAGCCACCTCAGATATAATCAAAAGTCCTGCAAGATGACACAATGTGCCAGTAGGCTACTAATTCGTATATAATACAAAAGGAAGGCGAACACTAGAGAGAACTATTCAACTCTCACACTAACATGGACTTCCTCAGAAAAATAGGAAACAGAACACATAAAAGCAATTATGGACACTGAAATAAACATCACACCGTTGCGGCGTGCAACCCGATCCCAACAATATACCCATGGCGGCGTGCCACCCGATCCCAACAATATAACCATGGCGGCGTGCCACCCGATCCAAACAATATAACCATGGCGGCATGCCACACGATCCAAACAATATAACCATGGCGGTGTGCCACACGATCCAAACAATATAACCATGGCGGCGTGCCACCCGATCCCCGTATAAAACTCACACAAGGAGCCATACGTCGAGCAGAATATCTCATCACATCAAAATGCTGAATATCGATCATAAGCACACTAAGGTGCATGATATCAGACACAAGGAAACATATAGCACTATAGGCTACAAACTCAAGTACAACTGAGGTGCGATATAAGATCTGAGTCTCAAGAGGCATCATGCTCATATAACATCACCGCTGAGCGGAACCTCAACACATAAAGGACTTACCAAGCCGTCTCACAACTCATACGGCGCAATATATCTTTACATGAATTAACTAACCGCGAAATAAGATCACGACTATCCCTCCACAAAGGGCGCATTACTGGAAGAAACACAACCGGTCTGATGCAAGGCTCACTTCCACATTTAAATCTATCCACCGACCTTAAGTCTATCCTGGTCGTGCCAAGCTAAGTCAATAATATTTCACATGTCTATAACCCAATAAGCAGAGTGCCCTCCAACATAAATTCTCAATTGAATGATATCACCAAAATCCTCATACTTGGTTTAAATTTCTAACCAATCAAGTGACTACAAGTCACACCTATACAATCTTCGTGTGGGTCAAGCTCCCACTATCTTTCGAATAATTAAACGGGCCTGCACATTCAACCCACCGGCTGCACTAACACTGAAAAGCGATCAGGAGTCCCTAACCGGGATGCAAAGCCTTTCTCACAAGACACCGACCTCAAATGATACTGATGTTAATACCCATCTTACTCAAAACACTGAAACTCCTTTCCTGCTCATCCGAGCTCTTTATATCACATTTATTGACCAAACTGTGACCTTGGTCCTTACTTCAAATTTCATACTACTCACTGCATATCACGTGCCGATATACGATAGACACAATTTCCATCATAGCTCTAGAACTGACGATAGGCTAATACTTCATCACATAAGACCTTCCATTTAACTCACTACAGGAGAGCTATAACAACATACGGCGAATTCTCATAGCCATCGAATATGCCAATATCTAAGTAGTGGTCCAAGCCACCATAACCCTTCCCGAGATCTGCCTACTCATAACAGGCCCTTAACAGACGAATACTTTAGAATAACATCAATCACCGCGGCCGACAAGTCTCAAATGTACCGCCACAAATCACATGCATAATTCGATCACGTTGCATGAACCGATCATTGACACCAATACGCCAACTCAACTATGGCCGATCAATCTACTTCCTTCCAGGTTATCCTTGATTACCTTAGAAATGTTAATATCTTCCTTCAATACCTAACTTATTCCAACCGCACTTACCCCGAGTGACCTTAAATCATGAGGCCATGCTATCTCAAGAACGACGACCATTTCATGTCTCTCAAATACTACACCACAAGTCAAAACATCATAGATCGTTTTTTTGCCTTTCTTCATAAGTTGCTTCAAAAGCTTGAGCCTCAACTGTACTTATAGACTCAGAATTATTAGGCACCACACTTTACCTCTTGAATTCACTAGGGCCGCTATTGAGAACCATCCGGTTCTAACTTGTCCCAGTACGCAACCAACTCTACTGAATTTCTTTATAACATATGAATACCCTCTCGATAAAGCACCTAGCGGAATCACTTCCCGCGAAGCCTGCACCTATACGAGGCATAAATCATGAATTTTCCCTCAAGTTTGAACATGAGCCAGTAAGGCTAAACATAACATTCATTCAACAATACATATACTCAAATTACCACACATGGTCCTTTTCCCGTGGCTGCAATAACCCATTAATACGCTAGTATCCAGAATTCACACCGGTAATTAACCATGCGACCCAATCTTAAGCGGTGGTACTCTCCCACTTAGCCCAAAGCCACTATTACACGACTCTCGAACACATTAGAACCATTCTCTCGAGTCATTTACTATTATTCAACTGCAACTCACTTGATCCAACGAATATAACCACATGTGCTCTATTAGCACTCTAACATCATAGGGTATGACCTCATCCCAATACAACCAAACATCTTCTCGCTCCATGCACCGAGCGTTCTCTACCAACAACATCTTAAAACATACTATGATTCTCACACGCCTACGAAGCCCATGTAGCCTTTGTCAAATATTTCCCTGCTGATAATAAAATGCAGAGTTTATTAGGGACACAGGAACATCTAAAGTCCCAACATTATACCATACGAGCCTCAACTCTTGCCCATCCGCAAGTTTTCAAGAACTTTGGAATAGCACCTAAATACATCGCAGGCCAAATCTGACACGACACATGACCTATAATTACATCGTTGATAGTGAAATCCTTTCACTTGACACGAAGCCTTAAGATACATCTTGCTAATCCATGATACTAGCCCTTAACATTCGTAAGTCTTCATCATAAAACAAGCCCAAGGCATTCGTTTGGTACATGTCCTTCTTAAGACAGTTAAACTCATTTTCCCCAGTATCTCTGCTGGCTGAATCCTTCGCTAAATAGATATCTCATATGAACCATATTGTCTTTATTACCACCAACTATTTTTAGATCTACATCCACCTTGTGATTCTACCATTGCTGTGACGATTTGGCAGTTAAGTAAACCTTGTCACGACCGTACTATCAACCGAATGCCATAACCTAGTGCACCCCCATGTGCACAATTGAAGATCTCTCAATTCTCATGCATTATCGATATGGATGACACGCGGTAATAATAGTTGAGTAAATTCTTGACTCCTTTGAGATCTCTCTGCAGCGTCACGAACCGTCGGTGCATACTTGATACCGAATGCGCAATTTCAATACACGAGTGGATACAAAAGAACATATGACATAGGCTTCAACTGAATAAATGACGCACGATAAGGAATTCAAAGAATTGAAGAGTTTCCTAAACAGTTACATAGCCTCTCGTAGATAAATACGGACGTCTCCGTATCGATCAGCGAGACTCTAAGTAACCGGTCTGTGTCCCGTGACTCCTATGAACCTAGAGCTCTGATACCAACTTGTCACGACCCTAGTTCACCAATTGTGAACATGTCATGATGGCACCCAGTCCCCACGACTAGGTAAGCCTAACACGTTGCGGATTATACAAGTTATAAACACTTAAATAAGAAACAAGCGGAAAAATAGCATAAAAGATATGTAATTCGTGCCGCTTGGCACATACACACGTCACACAATAAATAAAACACTACCAAGATCCGGAACCCCACGGTAACACAGACTAAAAGAGAAATACAATTGTGGCTGTGTGTGTAAAGAGTATCTAACAACGAAATGAAGAAAAAATGTCAACTAGTACTACTAGAGTAGAAGGGAAGCCTCCGGATCCGCGGACGTAGCAGATCATACCTCGAAGTCTCCCAGAAAGCTGCGGAATCACCTAGCACGAGCCTGCTCTGATGTACCTGGATCTGCACAACAAAAGTGTGCAGAAGAGTAGCATGAGTACACCACGGCGGTACTCAGTAAGTGCCAAGCCTAACCTCGATGGAGTAGTGACGAGGAAGGTCAGGGCCCTACCGAGAAACAATAATAATATGATGATAACAAAATAAACAGTTTAACAGATAATAACAATAATTTCCGAAATAACAACAATAAGATGATTACTGCAACTGTCTACAATTAAGCTAACAACAAATAACCAACTCAATAAAACAAATCCAGGACTCGTGGGAATTGAACCCACAGTCCCATTCTCAGTACCTCTGGGTCTCCGGGAATCGAACCCGCAGCCCATGTCTCAATAATATCTCAATAACTCGGGATCTCCGGAAATCGAACCCGCAGTCCTTACCAGTAATTCAGCATCTTGGGAATCGAACCCGTAGTCCACATTTCAATAATCTCAGGATCTCGGGAATCGAACCCGCATATTTCAATAATCACAGGATCTCGAGAATTGAACCCGTAGTCCATATTTCAATAATCTCGGGATCTCGGGAATTGAACCCGTAGTCCATATTTCAATAATCTCAGGATCTCGGGAATTGAACCCGTAGTCCATATTTCAATAATCTCAGGATCTCGGGAATTGAACCCATAGTCCATATTTCAATAATCTCAAGATCTCGGGAATCGAACCCGTAGTCCATATTTCAATAATCTCAGGATCTCGGGAATTGAACCCGTAGTCCACAACCACAGCAAGTAAAGGAATACACAGAGAGAAATATAATATGCTTAACGATAACTTCGCCGATAAACAGCGCCAGCGATTACCAAGAAAAACTCAAGTAAGTCAATTAAGCAGCTAGACAGTTAGATTCTATCTAATCATGCTTTTCTAACTACTACCGGTAGGAATATCGAATTTAACAACTAAAAACAGGAATATCACTCATTGAACATTTTGAGTAAAGTATGTGTTCAACAACCAGCGCATGTACACGCCCGTCACCTCGCGTACAAGGCATTTAAAGTATCACAATAATATCCTAGGGGTGAAAGTCCCCCACACGAAGTTAGACAAGCCACTTACCTCGACTCCGGTACAAAACCGCTAAGAGACAACTCTCTTGCCGTGAATGTCGACCTCCACAGGCATAGTATCTGATAAAAATTAATAGAATCACATCAAAATAGGCCAATTGGGCATTACCCAACCAAAACAATTCAAAATACACCAAAACCCACAAGTTGCCAAAACCCGACTTTCGGTACGCTTCTCGAAAAATTACGAATGTTATATATTCAGGTTCCTTATCTCAACACGAGTCCGTGCATATAAAATTTGTCAAAATCGAACTCCGTTTGCCCATTCAAATCAAAGATTTCCTAAAATTTAGGCCTAGGGCTCAAACCCTCCATTAATCCTCCATTAACAGTGACATAATCATGGAGAAACATCAAAATAAAGTTCTTATATTTACCTCCTTGATGAGACGGGAACAACACCACGAAAATCACCTCAATCGGAGCTCTAGAACTCAAGATATGCCCAAAATACTAAACTTCTCGGTTTTAAACACTAACCAGGCCTATTTTCGCTTTTGCGGATAATTTTCGCATAGGCGGGACCGCTTTTGCGGTTCTATTTCCGCTTTTGCGGTTCCGCATCCGCGGTCAAATTCCGCTTCCGCGGTTCTGACGGACACCAGCATTTTCCTCGGCACGGAAATGAGCATAACTTCCTCCCAGCACATTGCTAAGCCAGCCTGACCAATCAATATAAACAACGGAGCTAGAAGCTCTCTTTTAGCCTATTTAAGCATATTAAATTACGAAGCAATAGCTATGCAAATAACGAAAAACAGGGAACCAAGTCCCATAATACTAACTCCCATAGACCGAAGGGTCAAGAGTCACGAGCCTCTAAAGAACATAAGTGTATAAAGGTTTACAAGATACCAAGTGCGGAAAGAAAAGTCAATACAACATCAAAAGACAAGTAGAAAGGAATATCGGGTCCTGCGGACTCTGCAGCCTACCTCGAATATCCACAAACGTCGCCTCGCACAGCCACCGGATCCCTGCCGAGAGGTACCTGGATCCGCACACAAGTGCGAGGGAGTAAAATGAGTACTCGCCGGACTCGGTGGTAATAAACAAGGGTAAGACAGTCGCGGATAAGAAATCCGCAATAAAACACTATGTAAGGCTATAATCAGCTACCCTGTCATAGAATCAATCTTCACCGTACCTGTTCCAACAAATACCAATATATAGCATAACAGCTAGGAGATGTAGCTAAATGCAATGCAATGCATGATATGACCGCTACGGCGCGTAGCTCGACTCCAATTTTGGGTACCCGTGCTCACTGTGGGGGTTCAGACTCCGGAAGGGCTCCTACAGCCCAAGCACATCTCATAGAGATATCACTGCGGCGTGCAGTCCGATCCAACATATATCTCGTTGCGGCGTGCAGCCCGATCCACTACTAGTCAGCTAATATGCAGATACAGCCTCGCAGGCTCAAAAGTAGTTTTTGAAAACTCTTTTATCATTTTTCAGTTAGAAAACAGTAATACCAAGTTCCAGAGATCGGAATTAGCATAATAACAAAAATAGCTGCGGACTAGTAGTAAACTAGCATGTCTATGTGATAAGACAATGATAACGATCCTCGCGGGATCCAATAACCGGCTCACGGCCCACATGTATAATCAACCGCCCAAGAAGGGGGTTCCTCGGCTCAAGAGTGGCCATTATCACAATATATATATATATATATGCAACCATCCGAGAAGGAGGTTCGACGGCTCTAGAATAGCCAATAATACAATATCAACAGATTGGACTAATATGTAGTCTCCAGTTCATGATCGACCCCGCACTCTCAAGAGTGTGCGTGTCTCGCCGCTATACAACGTCACAAAGTGGTATACCGGGGTTTCGAACCCGCTGGTCATCACCCACATCTATTACTCACCTCAATACGGCGCGACGACTACTCCGCAATGCCCTTTCCTTTGAATTTAGCTCCCTCGTGCGTGGAATCTAGTCAAACCACAATAATTACATCAAATACGGGTCAAATAATCATAACCCACTTCAATTTACATGAAATTAGCATAATTACACTAAGTTGGTAAAACCCGACCCCGGGCCCCACTGCTCGGAAAATTCCGAAATTAGCACCACCGCGATCCTTATCTCGCCACGAGTCCGTGCATATAAAATTTATCGAAATCGGAGTTCAAATGGCCTCCCAAATCCAAAAATCCCGTTTTCAATATTTAGGCCACATTTCTTCAAGATTTCAACCCAATTTCATGAAGATTGGTGTTAATACTACCATAAATTGATGTTTTTGAGTCAAGAAACTTACCCCCGATGAATACCCGATGATTTCCCAGCGTTTTCCCGTGATTTCTTCTCTCTAGGGCTCAAAAATTGTGTTTTGGGTTAATGAACCCGAGAGCCCTCTGTTCTGTGATTTTAATTCGCTGCCAGACGATTTTACCCTACGCATTCGCGATGGTCTCTACGCGAACGCGATGCCTTGCTCCGTTCCTTCATCGCGAACGCGACGAACAGTCACGCGTTCGCGAAGACCAATCTTCCTAGCCCGGATTTTTCCTCTACGCGTTCGCGTCCCAGACCACGCGAACGCGATGCTTCGTCTTTTCCTCTTACGCGTCCGCGTCCTTCACCCACGCGAACGCGATGCGTTCCAACCTTCTCCTTCGCGAACGCGGCATGTTACCTCGCGAACGCGATGGCCAACTGGCCCCAGCCTACGCGAACGCGGGCCTTGCCCTCGCGAACGTGAAGGCTTAGCCTTCTGCACAATGATCTGCAATTTACAGCAGATTTTGCCAAGTTCAAAATGCCCGGATGATGGTCCGTATTCACCCCGAGGCCCCCGGGACCCCAACGAAAACCACCAACATACTCCAAAACACGATACGAACTTGTTCCAATCATAAAAACATCATCCTAAACATCAAAATCACCAATTAATCACGGATTCAAGCCTAAGTTTCTTCAAAACTTTCAAAACTAACATTCAATCCAAAACCCGATCAAACGATGTCCGAATGACCTGAAATTTTGCAGGCACATCCAAAATCACCTAACGAAGCTACTGCAACTGTCGGAATTCCATTCCGACTCCCGGATCAAAATATCACCTACCGTTCGGATTTCGCCAAAATTCAACCTTAGCCAATTCAAGCCTATTTCTACACCGGGCCTCCAAATTCAATTCCGATCGCTCCCCTAAGTCACAAATCACCTCCCGGAACTATCCGAATCATCATAATCCGATTCCGAGCACTCTAACTCAATAGTCAACTCTTGGTTGACTTTTCATATTCAAGCTTTCTTCAAACATGCTATTTGTTTCATTTTCAATCCAAATCACTCCTAACTCACCCGATATACTCTAATACTGTGTTTTAAAAGCATAATATATGTAAATGCAAGGTAACGGGGTGGTAATTCCCGTAACGACGGGCCGGGTCGTTACATTCTCCCCAACTTAAACAAACGCTCGTCCGCGAGCGGGTTAAGAATCATACCTGGAGCATCAAATAAGTGTGGATATCTGCTCCGCATTTCCTGCTCGGTCTCCCAAGTTGCTTCCTCCACGGGACGACCTCTCCACTGCACTTTCACTGAAGCTATGTCCTTGGATCTCAACTTACGAACCTGTCGACCCAAAATGGCTACCGGTTCCACATCATAAGTCAAATCCTCATCTAGCTGTATCGTGCTAAAGTATAACACATGAGACGGGTCTCCGACATACTTCCGGAGCATAGATACATGGAACACCGGGTGAACTCCCGACAAACTGGGTGGCAAAGCAAGCATATAAGCCACCTCCCCAACTTTCCTAAGCACCTCAAAAGGTCCAATGAACCTTGGGCTCAACTTTCCTTTCTTTCCAAACCTCATAACACCCTTCATCGGTGAAACTTTCAGCAACACCTTCTCACCTACTGAATAAGATACATCTCGGACCTTCCGGTCTGCATAACTCTTCTGACGCGACTGAGCTGTGTGAAGTCTCTCCTGAATCACCTTCACCTTATCTAAGGCATCTTGGACTAACTCTGTCCCTAACAACCTAGCCTCGCCGGGCTCGAACCAACCAACCGGAGACCTACACCGCCTCCCATATAAAGCTTCATACGGCGCCATCTGAATGCTGGACTGATAGCTATTATTGTAAGCAAACTCCGCCAAAGGCAAATAATCAGCCCATGAACCACCAAAATCAATGACACAAGCACGCAACATGTCCTCCAATATCCGAATAGTACGCTCAGACTGCCCATCCGTCTGTGGATGAAATGCTGTGCTCAACTCTACCTGTGAACCCAACTCTCGCTGAAATGTCCTCCAGACTGAGATGTGAACTGGGTACCTCTGTCGGATATAATGGAAATGGGAACTCCATGCAATTCACTATCTCACGGATGAATATCTCTGCCAACCGCTCTGAGGTATAGGTAGTACACACTGGGATGAAGTGAGCTGACTTAGTCAACCTATCCACCACCACCCAAACTGAATCAAACTTCCTCGCTGTCCGAGGGAGTCCACTAACAAAGTCCATAGTTATTCTTTCCCACTTCCACTCCGGAATATCAATACGCTGGAATACACCACCAGGTCTCTGATGCTCATACTTGACCTGCTGACGGTTTAGACACCGAGCCACATGGCTCACAATATCTTTCTTCATCTTTCTCCACCAGTAATGCTGCTTCAAATCCTGGTACATCTTCGCGGCTCCTGGATGAATAGAATACCGCGAGCTATGGGCTTCCTCCAATATCAATTCACGAAGGCCGTCAACATTGGGCACGCATATCCGGCCTTGCATCCGCAACACACCATCACTATCAATAGTGACATCCCTAGCATCATCATGCTGAACTCTGTCCTTAAGGACAAGTAAGTGTGGATCATCATACTGGCGCTCTCGAATACGATCATATAAAGAAGAACGAGCTACTACATAAGCCATCACCCGACCGGGCTCAGAAATATCCAGCCTTACCATCTGGTTAGCTAACGCCTGAACATCAACTGCTAGGGGTCTCTCCCCAACTGGAATATACGCCAAACTACCCATACTAATAGCCTTCCGGCTTAATGCATCAGCCACTACATTGGCTTTCCCGGGATGATACAAGATAGTAATATCATAGTCTTTAAGCAATTCAAGCCATCTCCGCTGCCTCAAATTTAGATCTTTTTGTTTGAATAAGTGCTGAAGGCTGCGATGATCCGTGAACACTTCACATGAGACACCATACAGGTAATGCCTCCAAATCTTCAAAGCATGAACTATGGCTGCTAGCTCCAAATCATGAACAGGGTAGTTCTTCTCGTGGGGCTTCAACTGTCGAGAAGCATAAGCAATGACCCTACCCTCCTGCATCAACACACAACCAATGCCAACTCCCGAGGCATCACAATACACAGTATAAGGATCTGAAGCTGACGGCAGAATCAAGACTGGTGTTGTGGTCAGTGCTGTCTTGAGCTTCTGAAAGCTCTCCTCGCACTCCTCGGACCATTTGAAAGGAACACCCTTCTGGGTCAATCTAGTCAAGGGTGAAGCAATAGAAGAGAATCCCTAAACAAATCGGCGATAATACCCTGCCAATCCCAGAAAGCTATGGATCTCAGTAACTGAGGTCAGTCTGGGCCAACTCTGCACTACCTCGACCTTCCTTGGATCTACCTGAATACCATGACGGGACACCACGTGCCCTAAGAATGCCACGGACTCAAGCCAGAACTCACATTTGGAGAACTTGGCATACAGCTTCTCCTCTCTCAATCTCTGCAACACAATACTCAAGTGCCGAGCATGCTCCTCCTGGCTACGAGAGTAGACTAGTATGTCATCAATGAATACGATCACAAATGAATCAAGATAGGGCCTGAACACACTGTTCATCAGATGCATAAATGCTGCTGGGCGTTGGTCAGCCCAAAAGACATCACAAGGAACTCATAGTGACCATATCTGGTCCTGAATGCAGTCTTTATAATGTCGGACTCTCTAATCTTCAGCCGATGGTAGCTTGAACGAAGATCAATCTTCGAGAACACCCTAGCTCCCTGGAGCTGATCAAATAAATCATCAATACGAGGCAGAGGATACTTATTCTTCACTGTTGCTTTGTTTAGCTGCCTATAGTCAATACACATCCTCATAGATCCGTCCTTCTTCTTAACAAACAGGACCGGTGCACCCCACGGCGACACACTCGGCCGAATGAACCCCTTATCTAGGAGTTCCTGGAGCTGCTCCTTCAATTCCTTCAACTCAGTCGGTGCCATCCGATACGGAGGAATAGAAATAGGCTGAGTACCTGGCACCAAATCGATACCAAAATCAATATCCCTGTCCGGCGGCATGCCCGGCAGGTCTGAGGGAAACACATCAGGAAAGTCTCGCACAATAGGTACAGAATCAATGCTAGGAGTCTCAGCTCCCACATCTCTCACAAAAGCTAAGTACGATAAACACCCTTTTTCAACCATCTTCTGAGCTTTTAAGAACGAAATAACACGGCTAGGGACGAAATCAGTCGAACCCCGCCACTCAACCTGAGAAATACCAGGAATGGCCAACGTAACTGTCTTAGCATGACAGTCCAATACGGCATGATACGGAGACAACCAGTCCATACCCAATATAACATCAAAGTCCACCATACCCAACAATAACAAATCTGCCTGGGTCTCCAGACCCCCAATAGATATAACACAGGATCTATAGACATGATCCACAACAATCGTATCACCCACGGGGGTGGATACATGAACAGGTAAATCAAGAATACCACGAGTCGCACCCAAATGATGTGCAAAATAAGAGGACACGTAAGAATATGTGGACCCTGGATCAAATAGAACAGAGGCATCTCTGTGACAGACAGAAATGATACCTGTAATCACAGCATCGGAGGCAACTGCATCACGCCTGTCAGGAAGTGCATAGAACCGTGCCTGGCCTCCACCAGATCTCTCCTCGCCCCTGGGACGACCACGAGAAGACTGACCTCCACCTCTACTAGACTGAGATGGTGCTGAAGAGGAGGGCTGATCCCTCTGCCGAGTCCTGCCCCTACGTAGACGAGGGCAATGTCTCCTCATGTGGCCAAACTCACCACACTCATAACATGCACCTGGTGCTGGAGAAGTAGGTGTTGCACTCTGGGCCGGGAGGGCACCAAGCGATGACTGACCCTGCTGAAACCCCCTGTCGACCACGACCATAAGAACCTCCGCTCTGCTCTGGGCGGCCTGAACGAGAAGGTCTAGATGAGCGACCTCTGCTCTGCTGGGAATGCCCTCTAGATGGAGCACCACCGGAACTACCAGAACCACGAGGCCTCTCGGCCTCCCGCTCCTCTCTCTCTCGGCGACGATCCGCCTCAATGGAGCGTGCCATATCAACAACCTGCTCAAATGATGATGACAAAACTCTCTCTCTGGTCATAAGAATGCGGATAGAGTAGTTGAGGCTATCAATGAACCTCCTGATCCTCTCCCTATCAGTAGGGATCATCCATGTGGCATGCCTAGCCAACTGTGTGAATCTGAGCTCATACTGGGTCACAGACATGTCGCCCTGAACCAACCACTCAAACTGGCGACGTAGCTCCTCGCGACGAGACTGAGGTACATACTTCTCTAGAAAGAGAGTAGAGAACTGCTGCCATGTGAGAGGTGCCGCTCCTGCAGGCCTACGTCTCTCAAACTCCTCCCACCAATCAAAAGCGGGACCAGTGAACTGAAATGTAGTAAATGAAACTCCGCTGGACTCAAGAATACCAGCCGTACGCAGCATCCTATAACACTTATTCAAGAAACCCTGGGCATCCTCGCCCTCAACGCCACTGAAATGGGGTGGCTAAAGTCTGCCAAATCTCTCAAGACAACGTTGCTCGTCGTCGGGCATAGCCTGAACCATATGCTCTGGAGCTGGTGCAGCTGGAGGAATAACTGGTGCAACCACCTGAGCGGGGACCGCCTCTGGCATCTGAAGTCCCTGAAAAACCTGCTCAGGTGTGCGAGCTGCAGGGGTCTGCTGACCACCCCCTATCTGAGATGTCGCTACAGTAGCGGTAGCTGAAACTACTGAGCCAAACCGGAACACACCGATAATATCCGGGCAAGTCTCCCGAAGACCGGGAATAGCAATAGATATAGTCCGGCCACCGAATCGGGACCGCCGGAGCTTCAACCACCGGGGTCGCTCTCGAACCGGTACAACGAGCGGGTCGGTCGGCACCGCTCGACCGCCCTACCTCTAACTCTAGTACGACCGCGCCCACGGCCTCTAACGGTGGCAATGGAGGTCGTCCCACCTCGTCCCGATGCTCGCGTTCTCGCCATCTCGCGAGAGAATAGAATATAGAAATTTAGTTCTCGGAACAATAAGATCGCACGACAGAGTTCAAGAAAAGTGAAGTTTTCCTAAAGGTTCGCGGCGAGGATAAGTAGAGGCGTCCCCGTACCGATCCACAAGACTCTACTAACCGGCTCAAGACTCATGAGGCCTAGTAAACCTAGGCTTTGATACCAACTTGTCACGACCCCAAATCCGGTCGTGATGGCACCCAGCACACTGCTAAGCCAGCCCGACCAATCAATATAAACAACGGAGCTAGAAGCTCTCTTTTAGCCTATTTAAGCATATTAAATTACGAAGCAATAGCTATGCAAATAACGAAAAACAGGGAACCAAGTCCCATAATACATCAACTCCCATAGACCAAGGGTCAAGAGTCATGAGCCTCTAAAGAACATAAGTGTATAAAGGTTTACAAGATACCAAGTGCGGAAAGAAAAGTCAATACAACATCAAAAGACAGTAGAAAGGAATATCGGGTCCTGCGGACTCTGCAGCTACCTCGAATATCCACAAACGTCGCCTCGCACAGCTACTGGATCACTGCTGAGAGGTACCTGGATCTGCACACAAGGTGCAGGGAGTAAAATGAGTACTGCCAGACTCAGTGGTAATAAACAAGGGTAAGACAGCGCAGATAAGAAATCCGCAATAAAGCACTATGTAAAGCTATAATCAGCTACCCTGTCATAGAATCAATCTTCATTGTACCTGTTCCAACAAATACCAATATATAGCATAACAGCTAGCAGATGTAGCTAAATGCAATGCAATGCATGATATGAACGCTACGGCGCGTAGCTCGACTCCAATTTTGGGTACCCGTGCTCACTGTGGGGGTTCAGACTCCGGAGGGGCTCCTACAGCCCAAGCACATCTCATAGAGATATTCCTGTGGCGTGCAGTCCGATCCAACATATATCCTGCTGCGGCGCGCAGCCCGATCCACTACTAGTCAGCTAATATGCAGATACAGCCTCGCAGGCTCAAAAATAGTTTTTGAAAACTCTTTTATCATTTTTCAGTTGGAAAACAGTAATACCAAGTTCCAGAGATTGGAATTAGCATAATAACAAAAATATCTGCGGACTAGTAGTAAACTAGCATGTCTATATGATAAGACAATGATAACGATCCTCGCGGGATCCAATAACTGGCTCACGGCCCACATGTATACTCAACCGCCCAAGAAGGGGGTTCCTCGGCTCAAGAGTGGCCATTATCACAATATATATATACATATATGCAACCATCCGAGAAGGAGGTTCGATGGCTCTAGAATAGCCAATAATACAGTATCAACAGGTTGGACTAATATGTAGTCTCCGGTTCATGATCGACCCCGCACTCTCAAGAGTGTGCGTGTCTCGCCGCTATACAGCGTCACAAAGTGGTATACCGGGGTTTCGAACCCGCTGGTCATCACCCACATCTATTACTCACCTCAATACGGCGCGACGACTACTCCGCAATGCCCTTTCCTTTGAATTTAGCTCCCTCGTGCGTGGAATCTAGTCAAACCACAATAATTACATCAAATACGGGTCAAATAATCATAACCCACTTCAATTTACATGAAATTAGCATAATTACACTAAGTTGGTAAAACCCGACCCCGGGCCCCACTGCTCGAAAAATTCCGAAATTAGCACCAACGCGATCCTTATCTCGCCACGAGTCCGTGCATATAAAATTTATCGAAATCGGAGTTCAAATGGCCTCCCAAATCCAAAAATCCCGTTTTCAATATTTAGGCCACATTTCTTCAAGATTTCAACCCAATTTCATGAAGATTGGTGTTAATACTACCATAAATTGATGTTTTTGAGTCAAGAAACTTACCCCCGATGAATACCCGATGATTTCCCAGCGTTTTCCCGTGATTTCTTCTCTCTAGGGCTCAAAAATTGAGTTTTGGGTTAATGAACCCGAGAGCCCTCTGTTCTGTGATTTTAATTCACTGCCAGACGATTTTACCCTACGCGTTCGCGATGGTCTCTACGCGAACGCGATGCCTTGCTCCGTTCCTTCATCGCGAACGCGACGAACAGTCACGCGTTCGCGAAGACCAATCTTCCTAGCCCGGATTTTTCCTCTACGCGTTCGCGTCCCAGACCACGCGAACGCGATGCTTCGTCTTTTCCTCTTACGCGTCCGCGTCCTTCACCCACGCGAACGCGATGCGTTCCAACCTTCTCCTTCGCGAACGCGGCATGTTACCTCGCGAACGCGATGGCCAATTGGCCCCAGCCTACGCGAACGCGGCAGTGCCCTCGCGAACGCGAAGGCTTAGCCTTCTGCACAGTTATCTGCAATTTACAGCAGATTTTGCCAAGTTCAAAATGCCCGGATGATGGTCCAGATTCACCCCGAGGCCCCCGGGACCCCAACGAAAACCACCAACATACTCCAAAACACGATACGAACTTGTTCCAATCATAAAAACATCATCCTAAACATCAAAATCACCAATTAATCACGGATTCAAGCCTAAGTTTCTACAAAACTTTCAAAACTAACATTCAATCCAAAACCCGATCAAACGATGTCCGAATGACCTGAAATTTTGCAGGCACATCCAAAATCACCTAACGAAGCTACTGCAACTGTCGGAACTCCATTCCGACTCCCGGATCAAAATCTCACCTACCGTTCGGATTTCGCCAAAATTCAACCTTAGCCAATTCAAGCCTATTTCTACACCGGCCTCCAAATTCAATTCCGATCGCTCCCCTAAGTCACAAATCACCTCCCGGAACTAACCTGAATCATCGGAATCCGATTCCGAGCACTCTAACTCAATAGTCAACTCTTGGTTGACTTTTCATATTCAAGCTTTCTTCAAACATGCTATTTGTTTCATTTTCAATCCAAATCACTCCTAACTCACCCGATATACTCTAATACTGTTTTAAAAGCATAATATATGTAAATGCAAGGTAACGGGGTGGTAATTCCCGTAACGACGGGCCAGGTCGTTACAACTTTTCCTCGGCACGGAAAATGAGCATAACTTCCTCATACGATGTCCAAATTCGACGATTCTTTTTGCTATGGCTCCGAAATTACGATACGGATCTAATGGTGCAAACAAAACTGAATTTGGAGAATATTTACCTAATATGGTACCCCTTTATGTTCAAAAAAACAAAGGTTGAAACATCAAATAAGAGCGTGATCACAACCCGAAACACATCTGAGGCCCCCCGGGACCCCAATCAATCATTCCAACCAACCCCAAAACACATTACGGACTTGCTCGAGGCCTCAAACCACATCAAACAACTCTAAAACCAAGAATTACACCCCGATTCAAACTTTATGAACTTTGAAGTTTCCAACTTCTATTTCCGATGTCGAAACCTATCAAATCGCATCCGATTGACTTCAAATTTTGCACACACGTCCAAAATGATATATCGAAGCTACAGAAACTTTCGGAATTCCATTCCGACCCTCGGATCAAAATCTCACCTATCAACCGAAATTCGCCAAAATACTAACTTTGCCAATTCAAGCTTAATTCTACACCGATCATCACAAAAATATTCCGGACACACTCCTAAGTCCCAAATCACCTAACAAAGCTATCCGAACCATAAGATTTCCATTTTGAGTCCGATATCAAAATTTTCACTTCCGGTCAAATTTTCTCAAAAACCTTCAATTTTCTATCTTTAGCCAAACGACTCAAAAATGACCCACGGACCTCCGAATTCACTTCCGATCGCGCTCCCAAATCTAGAATAACCATACGGAGCTACTCCCAGTCTCGAAATCCCAAACGGACATCAATAACACTAAAATGCATTTTAAGCCAAATTGATGCAATTTCTTCTAAAATGCTATCTTCCATAATATGCGCCAAAACGCTCCCGGGTTATCCAAAACCCGATCCGGGCATACGCCCAAGTCCGAAATCATCATATGAATCTGTTGGAACCTTCAAATCTCAATTCCGAGGTCGTATACTCAAAATTCCAATCCTAGTTCATTTCTTCAATTTTAAGCTTTGGAAATGAGAATTTTCATTTAAATTTGACTCCAAAATTCTTGAATTTTAATTCTGACCATACACACAAGTCAATATACTTGAGATGAAGTTTCTCATGGCCTCAAACTGCTGAATGACGCGTCGTATCTCAAAACGACCGGTTGGGTCGTTACAACTAGTTTCGGTGAAGTTGTAGTTAAACATATTATATTCTCTCTGTGTGTCTTTTCTTTATTTGATGTGGTAGGGACTGCGGGTTCGATTCCTGGAGATCCTGATTTATTGGTAGGGACTGCGAGTTCGATTCCCGGAGATCCTGAGTTATTGGTAGGGACTGCGGGTTCGATTCCCGGAGATCCTGAGTTATTGGTAGGGACTTCCCGTAGCTCGTGAGTTGTTGGATATAAAGAGGGACTGTGGGTTCAATTCCCACAGGTCCTGGACTTGCTGGTTTGAGTTTATGCTGTGTTGGTTACTTGTAGTTAGCTAGTCGTAGTCGGTTGTAGTAATTACTTTAATGTTGTTATTTCAGATTCATTCTTACTTATTCCTGCTTATTATTGTTTTGATCATTATGTTATTGTTCTCTCGGTAGGGCCCTGACCTTCCTCGTCACTACTCCATCGAGGTTAGGCTTGGCACTTACCGAGTACCGCCGTGGTGTACTCATGCTACTCTTCTACACACTTTTGTTGTGCAGATCCAGGTACATCAGGACAGGCTCATCTTAGGTGATTCAGCAGCGCTTGGGGAGACCTCGAGGTATGATCTGCTACGTCCGCGGATCCGGAGGCCTTCCTTCTATTCTATTAGTGCTAGCAGATGTTTTCCTTCATTCCGTCGTTAGATACTCTTTACATATAGAGCTACAGTTGTATGTTCTCTTTTAGTCTGTGTTACCCGTAGGATTCCAGATTCTTGGTGGTGTTTTATATAGTGTATTTGACGAGTGTATGTGCCAAGCGGCACGGATTACATCCCTTTTATCTTATTTTCCGCCAATTCTTATTAAATATTCATAAACTGGTATATTCCACAACGTATTAGGCTTACCTAGTCATGGGGACTGGGTGCCATCACGACATGTTCATGATTGGTAAACTTGGGTCGTGACAGTATATGGGGTTATTTTTGTGGGTGCCAGGTATTTGGGTGTAGTGGTGGTTGTGGGTCGAGTTTTGAGGATCAGAAATAAGTTATGCTATGTTCTGAGGAGTGTGATAGTTAGTGGTTTGTGGGTACTGAGTAGGAAGATGTTGGTGTTGAGGAGGAGTGGGTATTGGTGGAGGGTTAGGATTTTGGGGAGGAGTTGCATATTGATAGGATGCAGGAGGATTTTATGGACGTTAGTTCGGTGTATTTTGAGGAGGTACTAGGTTTTGAGAATTTTGTTGGTTGACATCTGGGACTTTTAGGGTGAGGGAGAGGTTTGCCAAGTCGTGGACCCGCTCAAGTTCTCCTTGCAACTCCAGCATTTTCTACTCCAATCGTAGAACCAAATCATTCTAGGCCGGAGTACTTCTACCGGAGGAAGCTTCAACATTCTCAACATTTTCTTTTTGGATACCACTCAAATCATCCATCTTAGCTTTCTTCTGCTTTTCGGATTACTCGGTGGAGGAGGAGCTGGAGGGCCTCTAGATCTGGTGTGATATATTGATGATGCCAGTATGTGCGAACCAACCTTAGGGGATAGGAATAATATATAGAAAAAAAACAAAAGGTAAACAAGTGAGTAAGGATTCCGAAAATGTTTGCAGTATTTAAACACATATTGCGGGAAGGTAAATCGGCGTCCTAATTTGGGAGCCTCGTTGTGCCCGAGGTAGGCCTAGCAACACGTTGATTTAAAGAATTTTAGTGCCAATAATTGCCTCCTTTCATTTATGTAAAAATAGATAAATCTTAAACGACACTAAATAAGATAAGTCATTGATGGTACTTGGCCTTATTACATTTGAATAAATAAATAAACCTAATCTACTTGGTCCTAGAAGGAACTTCTCCAGGCTCGATGTTTTAGGCTCTGCGATCAAATTCCCCAGTTCGCGTAGGTTGAGTAGTAATTATGCCCTCCTTCACTTCCTTCGACGTTATGGCAACAATTGACTCCTTTCCTAATTTTCCCTCCAATTACATCTAACTGTACTCCAGATAGTCCAATTCGCTTGATTTAACAACCATCTCCCTCCATTCATTAATTAGTTCCATATCGGTCTTATGTCTCTCTAGATCCTCGACCTTGGACTCGTGAAATCTTTGGCACAGTTTGTTATATTTCACTTACACTTCGGCAACTTCATCTGTGACTCTATTTCCTTGAACAATCCTAGGATCGAATATTCATGCTATGTTTTCTTCTAACCATTATGGGTAGAAGTACACATGACCGGCGTGATATCGATCTGGCTCGATGGTATCCTTGTCCATGATAATTTTCAAATGCCTCATATGTTGAGCTTCACATTTGTATGGGACGTCGTCATCCTGAAGATCTGCCCTGTAATGACTCGTTATAGAAACTCGCAGTATGACTTGCTTCCTGCCTACCTGTTTTATAACCCTGATGGGAACATAAGGATATACGCCCGTTAACCCGATCAGTACCAAGTGCGGAACATCCCTAGATCTGATGATGAATTTGTCTGTAGGGAAATATTCGAACATCCATTGAACCTGATCATCGATTAAACTGCTGAAAATTGCACCTATTGTATAAAATTCTCGGGTTGAGCAAACTTTTCTGGGATATAGGTCCTTCTTTTAGGATAATGGAAAGCTATGTGAACATTTCACGACCTTAACGGAAGCTCTTGGCAGTATTGACCTCTTTGGAGATGCTCTAACAACCAAACCTGTAGTAACATATTACAACCTTCGAAGTATTTGTACCCCTTCTGACAGCATTCTAAGGCCTAGTATATATCTTCTATAATTATATAGACAATGGTATACGTCTGCCCCTCCATCCTATCCATCAAAGTTTTGGTTACAATGGCCAGTCTGGTGTGGATTCTATCCCCTTAGATTAGGAATACTATCATACCCAAGAAGTAGATGATGAACAGAAAAACCCTGCGGTGAATCTAACCCAAGGAAGTGATGGAGAATTTGTCATGAAAAATACGATAAGCTCTACTATGACCATATCATTTGTAGAGGAAGTCAAAAGGTATGTAAGACTTATTCAGGCACTCCAAGTCTTCATTCTTTCTCAAACTCATCATCTTCATAAACCCCCTACCATTGTGGTTTTCTGGTACTAGTAAACCAGGAGTATCCCATGGTAGCCCAGTGAATCCCCCTTATTTCTTCCAAGTGATGGGTCATTTATATGCTTCCAAAGTGAAACACGTCTCTTTCTTTGTCCCAGAATATTGTGGCAATTTCGATCAACATGTTG
Organism: Nicotiana noctiflora; assembly: GCA_032618575.1. Lineage (NCBI taxonomy): Eukaryota > Viridiplantae > Streptophyta > Magnoliopsida > Solanales > Solanaceae > Nicotiana > Nicotiana noctiflora. The sequence goes on along the minus strand of JASVEL010000371.1, from coordinate 94,269 downwards.
TTCGGTTGGAGGTCCAATAGAGAAGGAAAACTTCCCAAAACCCTTTTCACATGATTTTTATCACTCGATGGAAGATCCTTCCACCAATCTAGCAATAGTGGTGGTATGTTACGGACCGTGCCAAACATGGGGACTTCGTGCTTCATTTTCGCAAACAAAATATGGTTAGACCCCTTCCCCCTCCAGATTCGACTATTTATACAAAAATGGTTAGCTTATTGGCACTTATTTCTCCAAAATTAATGCACAAAATCGTGGTTGCATCTGTTGGGATTATGGAATCACCAATGGACTTTTGGACGAGGCTTTTCTTAAAGGGTTATTATGTGGACAACTGTCACGACCCCGAATCCGGTCGTGATGGCGCCCAGCACACTGCTAGGCCAGCCCGACCAATCAACTACAATCATAGAGCTATGAGCTCGCTTTATCCCATTCAAACATAACAATTGTAATTTAACAGTAATGGATATATCAAAAACGGGGAAACCAAGTCCCAACGCATACCAACTCCCATAGACCGAAGGGTCAAGAGTCATGAGCCTCTACAGAACATAAGTGTAATACGGTTTACAACCAAAGCTCAGAGCGGAAAGAAATAACAATTCATAATCAAAGACAGTAGGAAGGGATATCGGGTCCTGCGGACGTCGGCAGCTACCTCGAAGTCTCCACAGAACGGGAATAATAAAGCAGTTGCGACAGCTCAACTGCCCTTCTGAACCTATATATCTGCACACAAAAAAAATGCAGGGGAGTGGGGTGAGTATATTTCAACTCAGTGAGCAACAATAATAAATAATAACTGGAAGTAAGAACTCCTGTACTGTCACTAAACAGTTCTAAGGCAAACCCCCACAGGTAAGTCATCACTACAATGAATTCTCTGATCTCCAGTCCATATCCATCTCAATTGGGTCCCACACTGACCACATCCTCACTCGTACCACTACAGTGTACAACCATCTCAATATATAGAGACATATACATTTGTCTATAACACATAAGTATTTACGTATTTATAAGGATATTAGTAAGTATAATGCTGCGGGCGTGCGACCCGCTCCAATACATATACCTGCCGCGCGGCGTGCGCCCCGCTCCAATACATATACCGCTCGCTCACGCGCGCCCGCTCCATTGAACGTCGACGGCGCTCACCGGGGGTGTATACGGACTTCGGAGGGGCTCCCTAGGCCCAAGCGCTATGGTGCTATGACATGCGGCCAGGTCCACCATATATCCTGCGGCGTGCAGTACGATCCGATATATATATATATACATGTATAATTATACTCCCGCGCGCGTGCAGCCCGATCCCATAATATACCGGCGCTCACCGGAATGTGTGCGGACTCGGACTCGAAGGGGCTCCTACGGCCCAAGCGCAATACTACGCGGCGTGCGGTCCGTCCCACATGTATATTACATGTATATCACATGTATATTATTGCGGCGTGCAGTCCGATCCAACATATATACTGCTGCGGCGTGCGGCCCGATCCAATGTAGGTATATATATATACTACCTCATAATGGGTCCTCGACCCTATCCCAGTCAGTATATACTTGGCCTCTCGTGCCCAATATAATATATCACAGTGGGTCCTTGACCCTGTCTCAGTCAATATAGACTTGGCCTTTCGGGCCCAATATAACATCTCATAGTGGGTCCTTGACCCTATCTCATCTCAATCGGTATAGACTTGGCCTTTCAGGGCCCAATATAACATCTCATAGTGGGTCCTTGACCCTATCTCATCTCAATCGGTATAGACTTGGCCTTTCAGGTCTGCTCAGCCTAGAACAGGGAATTCCACCCTAGATAATCTCTCTCAATGTACACATCTAGTACGGGCTCATATTATGCTATACAGCTAGAGCTGCGGCTGAGTTTTTGTTTCCAACACGATATAAGGGTCACGTAGCTCTATAGGTTCCCTAATGCTCTACAGATCGGCACAAGGCCCCAAACATGGCTATCAGCCCAATTGCACAGTTATAAACTTATTATCAGTCATAACACACAGTATACTATTAGTAGGGAAGGACTAAGTCCGAACCCCCTATCACAATGTCACCACGCCCGTCATAGAACGTGTGTCTCATCTCAATATAGCACTGTGAAGTGCTAGTACGGGGTTTCAAACCCTCGGTACATTATTTACTACTACCACTCACCTCGATCCGATAGAAGCCTTAATCCGCCTTGCGCTCGCCTCGCAATTCAATCACCTTGAATGCCGAATCTGCTCAAAATCAATGAGAATACATCAATATAGGCTAATTAAACACAACCCATTCGAAATAACTCAATTTACATCAAAATTCCCAAAGTTGTCAAAACCCGAGCCCCGGGCCCACATTCCGAAAATTTACAAAATTCACATTTCTGGAACCCTCGTCTCGCCACGAGTCCATACATATAAAATTTACCAAAATCGGACTCCGTTTGCCCACTCAAATCGGTGTTTTTCTTCAATTTAGGCTTAGGGCTCAAACCCACAATTAATCTTCCATTTACAGGGAATTAACCAAGGATTTCATGTAAAAATGATGTAATTAAGCCATAAACTTACCTCCGACGAAACCCCGATGATTTCCCAGAAATCTCCCGTCAATTTCTTCTCTTGGAACTCAAAAATGGAGGGTTCATGAATGAAACCCGTATGTGAAATGTTCTGTAATTAAACTCACTGCCGGAGCAATTTGCTCTACGCGTTCGCGATGGTCTTCACGCGTTCGCGGTGCTTGGCTTCCAGTTACTCTACGCGAACGCGACAATTCCCACGCGTTCGCGATGAACAAACATCCCAGTCGCCCAAAATCCTTCTACGCGTTCGCGACTCCCAGTCACGCGAACGCGAAGCTTATCTCCCTCAGACCAACGCGAACGCGACCTCAGGAACGCGATCGCGAAGCACAAAGCTTTTGGCCTTCGCGAACGCGACGCGCCTGATCGCGAACGCGATGCATTGATCCTCCTAGCCTTCGCGAACGCGGCCCTTGCCACGCGAACGCGAAGGCTTAATGCCTGGGCAGTAACCTGCAAATTTACAGCAGACCTTTCCAAGTTCAAAATGCCCGATTGATGGTCCGGAAACATCCCGAGGCCCCCGGGACCCCAACGAAAACCACCAACATACTCCAAAACATGATACGAACTTATTCCAACCATAAAAACACCATACTAAACATCAAAATCACCAATTACACACAGATTCAAGCCTAAATTTCTTAAAACTTTCCGAATTACACATTCGATCAAAAACCCGACCAAACGACGTCCGAATGACCTGAAATTTTGCAGGCATATCCAAAATCACCTAGCGGAGCTACAGAAATTGTCGGAATTCCATTCCGACCCCCGGATCAAAATATCACCTACCATCCGGTTTTCGCCAAAATTCAACATTCGCCAATTCAAGCTTAAAGCTACACCGGACCTCCGAATTCGATTCCGATTGCTTTCCTAAGTCATAAATGATCCCCCGGAACTAGTCGAATCATCAGAATCCGGTTCCGAGCACTCTAACTCAATAGTCAACTCTTGGTTGACTTTTCATATTCAAGCTTTCTTCTAACATGCTATTTGTTTCATTTTCAATCCAAATCACTCCTAACTCACCCGATAGGCTCTAACACTGATATAAAATCATCAAACATGCATTTACAACATGACGGGGTGATAATTCTCGTGACGACGGGCCGGGTCGTTACATTCTCCCCAACTTAAACAAACGCTCGTCCTCGAGCGGACTCAGAGTTGTACCAGAAGCAACCCAATAGCTGAATGACCTTACCACGCATATATTCGGGCGATCATACGTCACCCTATCTCACGCAAGTCCGAAAACACCATATAATCAAAATTTCACAGCCCATCTGAACCATAAATCACATTGCACTTTCCGAAATCATACACCAAATCTGAATCCCACATCTATACTCAACGTACACACGATCCAACTGTAATAGCCAAACTCGCCATTCCGGGTGAGATCACATGATGTATCAAACAACCCAATCACTCGAGACGATAGTCTCAATCGCAACAACTGGCCACAATAATCAAATAGTAGCAGAAAGAACCTTTCTCATTAGATAGAGTTTTATTCCAACACCTTCATATCCTGCCCACGGCAACCGCACACGCGATATATCGAACCCATCTCTCAGGTCAACCATTCATGAATCCATTTCCCTTTTAATTGATACTACAACAGAATTCAAGCCAAAACTCGATATTACCCTTCTAACCAACTGAATTTATACATGCTCGCACTCGTTAATGACTCAATGATCATTTAGGTCGTAACACACCTTACTGGTGATATGATGCCTCAACACCGGCCTAAGCCGCGACAAGTACAACACAAGCTCTAATAGGAAACGTCTGAACATACTCAAATAATGACAACTGACTCCAACAACAGAGCTGTAATTCAATTCTTCAATACCATCACAACACATAACTGAGATCTCGTCTCACATCATAGAATTAGAGTACCTGAATCCTCCTCGAAAGGTCATAACATCATGTGGCCTTGCCACGACTCATGATTCTATCCAAACACTATTACTCATGGAAACACCTCAAGTCACCATGCTCAAAACGGTCAGCCACACACATATTTAGGTCTGAACTCAAACAATCAACCACACCCACAGTGACACAATTAATATACGCTATCAAATCCTGAAAGGACACAACCGATGTGCTATTCCCCGAGCGATGCCTAATACGGACTATTCCTCAGAAGCTAGGAAATACTGTATACCAGGTAACATATAACTAACTATATTTTCACAATATTCTGTTGCGGCGTGCAACCCGTTCCAACAACTTACATGTGGCGGCGTGCCACCCGATCCAGATACCATACATGTGGCGGCGTGCCACCCGACCCAAATACTATACCTGTGGCGGCGTGCCACCCGATCCACGAATACACCTAGCAAAGGGAATGCACATCGAAACAAGTCGCTCATCGCAACAACATATACATAGCCTCAAGCTCGGCCACCTGCATTGCATCCGACAAAGTTCCCCAATACTGGAACTGAAACAATGGTAGATACCTCTACACTGACAGCCGCCCCTAAGGTCCAATTAACAAAGCAATGCCTACCAGCTGTCCGCTGGTCCTGGGTACAACTACTCTATTGGAGCATATTTTGATGTTTTTCTGCTACGCAATTTGTGCCATTTTCCGACATAGTCCATATCACATTAGTCTGGACAAACTAGCCCAATGACGACCAATAAGCAATCAAGTATCATAATCCAAGTTGTCATATCAAGTTGAGAGAAAAAGCCATTAGAGCTTCTGATTTTTGATAATCACAAAACGGTGTCGATACCCATGACATACAACCACTGCATAGGCGGACTAACGAGAACTTCAAGTCTCCTTCACATATATAACATATGAATTACTATGCCTGATTCCGTATTTCACCGTACATATACATAACGCACATCAAGCGTCCATTCATACCACGACAGCCATTCAGAAATTTTACTATGCCATCAACGACTCAATTATTACAGTCGATCCCACAAGAGAATACCACCATACTACTACATATTATCAATTTACATCACCTTGTCCATTTGCACCATATACCCCGCCAAATTACTAGAATAGCAGTACCATTTTCTTAAATCATCAGAAAGATCAATTCTTGAATCACCTGCAGCCGTCCGCGCTGCTCAATAATTTTATTGACTTCCCATATATTATGAACTGATCTCAAAACCTAGAATATACCATTATCAACTTTCCATAACACATCGCGTATACCATACTAAGATAACATGGAAATTCTCATCCCTTTCCTACGCCGCAAACATCGACGCAATCAACTAGTCAAGGACTTTTATGATCTCATATAGAGAAAACTCATTACACATTCCAAGCTTTGCATACCAACAGGAAATACACTTATTTTTCAAACCACATTAAAACACATCATAAACTCTTTCTCCCAATCACATTGCATAAGTTAAACTGCCAGGACTGAGTCCTTATACACATATTATACCCATATCGGGTTACACGACTGCCAACACTCAAAAGCTTTATTGCACAATATCTGCAAGACTCCTTACTTCAACCACATACCAGGAATTAGTCGTATTCTTTATCATACCGCTTCGGTTTATTAACAAGTTGTTCCATTTACCCAGTTTCCTTTCTGATTCATCTTTGATTTAATATTAGCCACTACCGTAGCACCATAACACATGAACTCATTCCACACGAGACTCGTACATAAGACCACACGGTCTGAGACATATAGGCCACTGAATACTCTCTCAATATTTCCAGAAGGATCACATCCTACAATACTTTATTTTGAAGAACTTCTTGCGATTTGAATTCGTTATCATTACCTTCCAATACAGATTACATAGAATCCCATCATTCACATAATATAACATAAGTACCGATCTCTTCTAACGAAACCACCATCTTTAGCCACATGCACAAATTTGAGACACCTGACTGTTACAAGTAAAATCTTGAACACCGTAAACAATTCTCGGGCGTCAGTCATCCTTATTCAGCTGTAATTCAACTGTCTTATTGAACGGAACCACTCGTGCCTTATTAGAATTCTGACACTGCAGATCATGATTACATACAGATACTATTAGCTATCACTCTTTTCTATACACCAAGCATTCCTTACCAACCTCGGTTCAAAATACCCTAGTATTTCTTCACATCTACGAAGCACCATAACCTTTATCAGAATTTTCCCAACATACTTAGAGACAGAATCAACATAGCACACAATAGTGCAATCAGTTAATCAATAGCAACCTCCCCAACTTAGCTCGAAGCCATTCATCAAAGCACTTTCAACCACTCATATCGGTATTACTCAAGTGATGCCGAAATGTTAGTATGATATTAAACTCAAGTCATTTACAAGCTTCGACGGAGATTCGAATCATCAGAAATATTAACTCTTTTGCAATTCTTGCATTCATTCACACACAACAGTTACGCCCCCTCTTTAGGTGACAAAATCTTTTCTAAGTCCCGAATTTTTCAAAAATTCCGGCAGAGTTTCCTTTGTAAATTGGCCTATCCACCTGCGAGAGAATCACCAAACCATCCTAGATATACTTCCACAACTCAACAAGATATCACAATGTATTTCAACAACATTAAACATCAATACTACACGAATTATATCATCACAATTTATACTTGAACCTGCGATGTACCTGCTCGAATCATAACACATATAAAAATCACTTTAGTCTTCCTGAGTTTAAACTCGTTCCACTACACATAAGGCACTTTACCATCCAATTACGAGATATGATAATTATTTCTCACGCCCATAGCTAGGGCTACATATCAAATCACAATAAGAACATAATTGTTACATGAACATGCGTTGTACCTGCTCGAATCATAACACATATCAAATACCGATCGTATGAACTTCATAATACCGAGTCGCGAAATTAGTACCTTGGTGCTCAAGCCATAGACAAGGATCTGGCCTCAAGTCCTCCCGACTGGCCCAACATGAATTCACGGTGATTATATCTCGCCCCTCATTCGAGGAAATCACAAGCCATAAAGCAATTACATTACTGAGCGCTCGATGCGTACACAGACGTGTGGAAGGAATTTCAAAAAGTGTATCTCAAGCCGAATCAAGTACGCACGATAAGAATTCCAAGAAATGTGAAGTGTTTCCTAAAGGTTCACAGCCTCCCGAGGATAAGTACGGGCGTCCCCGTACCGATCCACAAGACTCTACTAACCGGCTCAAGACTCATGAGGCCTAGTAAACCTAGGCTCTGATACCAACTTGTCACGACCCCGAATCCGGTCGTGATGGCGCCCAGCACACTGCTAGGCCAGCCCGACCAATCAACTACAATCATAGAGCTATGAGCTCGCTTTATCCCATTCAAACATAACAATTGTAATTTAACAGTAATGGATATATCAAAAACGGGGAAACCAAGTCCCAACGCATACCAACTCCCATAGACCGAAGGGTCAAGAGTCATGAGCCTCTACAGAACATAAGTGTAATACAGTTTACAACCAAATCTCAGAGCGGAAAGAAATAACAATTCATAATCAAAGACAGTAGGAAGGGATATCGGGTCCTGCGGACGTCGGCAGCTACCTCGAAGTCTCTACAGAATGGGGATAATAAAGCAGTTGCGACAGCTCAACTGCCCTTCTGAACCTGTATATCTGCACACAAAAAATGCAGGGGAGTGGGGTGAGTATATTTCAACTCAGTGAGCAGCAATAATAAATAATAACTGGAAGTAAGAACTCCTGTACTGTCACTAAACAGTTCTAAGGCAAACCCCCACAGGTAAGTCATCACTACAATGAGTTCTCTGATCTCCAGTCCATATCCATCTCAACTGGGTCCCACACTGACCACATCCTCACTCGTACCACTACAGTGTACAACCATCTCAATATATAGAGACATATACATTTGTCTATAACACATAAGTATTTACGTATTTATAAGGATATTAGTAAGTATAATGCTGCGGCGTGCAGCCCGCTCCAATACATATACCGCTGCGGCGTGCAGCCCGCTCCATTACATATACCGCTGCGGCGTGCAGCCCGCTCCATTTAACGTCGACGGCGCTCACTGGGGGTGTATACAGACTTCGGAGGGGCTCCCTAGGCCCAAGCGCTATGGTGCTATGGCGTGCAGCCAGGTCCACCATATATCACTGCGGCGTGCAGTACGATCCAATATATATATATATACATGTATAATTATACTGCTGCGGCGTGCGGCCCGATCCCATAGTATACCGGCGCTCACCGGAATGTGTGCGGACTCGGACTCCGAAGGGGCTCTGCAGCCCAAGCGCAATAATATCGCGGCGTGCGGTCCGTCCCACATGTATATTACATGTATATCACATGTATATTACTGCGGCGTGCGGTCCGATCCAATATATATACTGCTGCGGCGTGCGGCCCGATCCAATGTAGGTATATATATATACTACCTCATAATGGGTCCTCGACCCTATCCCAGTCAATATATACTTGGCCTCTCAGGCCCAATACAATATATCACAGTGGGTCCTTGACCCTGTCTCAGTCAATATAGACTTAGCCTTTCAAGCCCAATATAACATCTCATAGTGGGTCCTTGACCCTATCTCATCTCAATCGGTATAGACTTGGCCTTTCAGGCCCAATATAACATCTCATAGTGGGTCTTTGACCCTGTCTCATCTCAATCGGTATAGACTTGGCCTTTCAGGCCCGCTCAACTAGAACAGGGAATTCCACCCTAGATAATCTCTCTCAATGTACACATCTAGTACATGCTCATATTATACTATACAGCTAGAGCTATGGCTGAGTGTATGCTTCCAACACAATATAAGGGTCACCTAGCTCTATAGGTTCCCTAATGCTCTACAGATCGGCACAAGGCCCCAAACATGGCTATCAGCCCAATTGCACAGTTATAAACTTATTATCAGTCATAACACACAGTATACTATTAGTAGGGAAGGACTAAGTCCGAACCCCCTATCACAATGTCACCACGCCCGTCATAGAACGTGTGTCTCATCCCAATATAGCACTGTGAAGTGCTAGTACGGGGTTTCAAACCCTCGGTACATTATTTACTACTACCACTCACCTCGATCCGATAGAAGCCTTAATCCGCCTTGCGCTCGCCTCGCAATTCAATCACCTTGAATGCCGAATCTGCTCAAAATCAATGAGAATACATCAATATAGGCTAATGGGACGACACCCAATCAATACAACTCAATTTACATCAAAATTCCCAAAGTTGTCAAAACCGAGCCCCGGGCCCACATTCCGAAAATTTACAAAATTCACATTTCTGGAACCCTCGTCTCGCCACGAGTCCATACATATAAAATTTACCAAAATCGGACTCCGTTTGCCCACTCAAATCGGTGTTTTTCTTCAATTTAGGCTTAGGGCTCAAACCCACAATTAATCTTCCATTTACAGGGAATTAACCAAGGATTTCATGTAAAAATGATGTAATTAAGCCATAAACTTACCTCCGACGAAACCCCGATGATTTCCCAGCAATCTCCCGTCAATTTCTTCTCTTGGAACTCAAAAATGGAGGGTTCATGAATGAAACCCGTATGTGAAATGTTCTGTAATTAAACTCACTGCCGGAGCAATTTGCTCTACGCGTTCGCGATGGTCTTCACGCGTTCGCGGTGCTTGGCTTCCAGTTACTCTACGCGAACGCGACAATTCCCACGCGTTCGCGATGAACAAACATCCCAGTCGCCCAAAATCCTTCTACGCGTTCGCGACTCCCAGTCACGCGAACGCGAAGCTTATCTCCCTCAGACCAACGCGAACGCGACCTCAGGAACGCGATCGCGAAGCACAAAGCTTTTGGCCTTCGCGAACGCGACGCGCCTGATCGCGAACGCGATGCATTGATCCTCCTAGCCTTCGCGAACGCGGCCCTTGCCACGCGAACGCGAAGGCTTAATGCCTGGGCAGTAACCTGCAAATTTACAGCAGACCTTTCCAAGTTCAAAATGCCCGATTGATGGTCCGGAAACATCCCGAGGCCCCCGGGACCCCAACGAAAACCACCAACATACTCGAAAACATGATACGAACTTATTCCAACCATAAAAACACCATACTAAACATCAAAATCACCAATTACACACAGATTCAAGCCTAAATTTCTTAAAACTTTCCGAATTACACATTCGATCAAAAACCCGACCAAACGACGTCCGAATGACCTGAAATTTTGCGGGCATATCCAAAATCACATAACGAAGCTACAGGAATTGTCGGAATTCCATTCTGACCCCCGGATCAAAATCTCACCTACCGATCGGATTTCGCCAAAATTCAACATTCGCCAATTCAAGCTTAAAACTACACCGGACCTCCGAATTCAATTCCGATTGTTCTCCTAAGTCATAAATGATCCCCGGAACTAGTCGAATCATCAGAATCCGGTTCCGAGCACTCTAACTCAATAGTCAACTCTTGGTTGACTTTTCATATTCAAGCTTTCTTCTAACATGCTATTTGTTTCATTTTCAATCCAAATCACTCCTAACTCACCCGATAGGCTCTAACACTGATATAAAATCATCAAACATGCATTTACAACATGACGGGGTGATAATTCTCGTGACGACGGGCCGGGTCGTTACAACAACATACTAAACTCGGCTAGGTTTGACCATGATGCATGTACAATTAATCGGAGTAAGGTTTCTATAGAGGTCTTGACTGGTACCCCCTAGTGGACAACTTGATGGGGAAAGGCACGGAACCGTCGACTGCACCCCTGATTGACTAGTTTTACCGCAAATAAGCCTTTCACAATTTAAAAGGATGATATATAGAAAGGGCACAAACAATCATCAAGTGTTGCTATAGGATAGATTACGCACGAGTGGAATATGATGTTGAGCATGACTTATCAAACAATAAATAGCACGTTGTCACGTATTTGCACGTTAAAAATGATAAATATGATATTTAATAATTGAAAGACGTTTAATAAAGAAAAAAAGAGACAAGTCAGTTTTTGTAGTAAAAAAAACCATAAATGCTTTAAAATAGGCAATTTAATCCAAATAAAGGGGAAGGGGAAATGGTGTGCACGTATTAATAGAATAAAGCATACTTGAGACTAATTGACAAAAAGCAAGTTTGTTATGGTAAGAGCCTAATTATCCCTAGCAGAGTCGCCATGCTGTCGCGCACCCTTTTTTCTCGCAGAATATGGGCTTCGACATTATGGGAAAACTCCTTTCCTTTTGGGTAAGGGATTTGAAGAGCCGCCACCTAACGGATTAAGGTGCGTTAGGGCACATAAAGCAAATAACTCATGAAGCCAGTTTACATCACCAGAGATTGGGTAAGGACTCAAAATTACACCGAGGAGAAGGTGTTAAGCACCCATTGAGGTCCAAAATGGTGGGTCCCCAACCGAACTCAATTAAGCGAATTAGTCTTATGGAAGAAATTTAGACAAATTACATTAAATGGGGTCCTAGATTTTTTAGCCTATAGGATCATTTCCATGCAATACTTGGTAACTTTCCCAAATTAGGGTGATGCGCATAACATTAGCGCATATGTCATCATCTCCTTTACTACCCCCATTTTTAGTTGTTACCTTAGCTTTCTAGCAGCTTCTAATGCGTGCACTACCCATTCCTTACTTATAGTCCTGGAGGTGTTTAGGACTTCTAACTTTGGATGGATCTATACTCTTCTACGTTTCTTAAAAATGAGAAAACTAAGCGACAAAAAAAAATCAAATAGGACTATCACATAAGGAGCAAATAAAGGCTCATGTTAACCTCTACAAATAATCAGCAGAAACGCGCAATTCAAACAGAACATTTTATCAATTTAATACCCTATAGACATGATATCTAGATGAGCATAAACAGAATATAGCATAACAACTTTATTAAAGCGAGCAACAATACCTATCTATTTGCCTACTGATTTTTGTAAATATTCTGAATCCGGGCATGTTCCAAGCAGCAAAAATCACAGTTTTTTAGACCCAGAATACTTAATTACCCTACAAGCTTGCCTAAGTGAAGATCAGATTAGAGTCCTATAAGCATGGTATCTAAAACTGTTAATTAACGACTATAATTATAAACCAGTTACCAATTTTAATAAACAAGTTTTTATCTCTTTAGATCCTATAGACATGCTTTCTAATTTATATAATCAGTTAGCTCCTATAAATACGATTTCTAGGTGTTGAGACCAGTTTATTTATTTCTTATAGATATGATATCTAAATTGCAGAAACTGACTTTAAATTCCCTATAACATAATATCTAAATTGCGGAAACTGATGTTAAATATATTTCCTAAAGGCATGATGTCTAAGTGGGCAGAGACGTTAACAAAATGTCATAGAAGTTCAGTAATTTACACAAAGAAGACCCTATATGCATGATCTCTAATGCACATTGAGATTGAAATTATGCCTGAAGCATGGGTTCTTGATGCAGAATTGATAAACCACCCATAAGTAGGATTTTCTAGGATGCCAAGTATGGACTCCAGATTTCAAACATTGAGACATGATCCTATAGGTATGATTTCTAGGCGAGCAGTAACATTCACATAATAATCTATAAGCAGGATTTCTACCTGAGTTTGAACAAATATATATAAAAATCCCTTCCCAACCTTTACTAATAACCCCATATCCATTTTTACAAGGATTATTATGTTATAAATTACGCAAAGTTATTCATTACACTATAGGGAGCCTTAGCAAACCCAAAATAAACCTGAGAGCCGCGCTTTCAGCATAACTATCTTGAAATTTTAGCAAGATCCACAACACCTTTAAGTCAAGCTTTTATTGTGTCAAATTTCCAAAAGAGCCTTAAAGACCACGGGAAATGCTCACACGGGATACATATATCCAACACAAAATTCATAAGAGATTGGAAACTAGCTCCAATGTATCAAAGTTCCAAGGAGTCTTAGGGACCCTAGGCAGTGCTCACAATAGAGGTTGTAGAAACCTAGATAACTAAAAGTAGAAGTTTGAAAATAGTATATGTAAAGGGGGAGAGGATAGTTTTAGAAAAGCAGTTTGGTTTTTCAGGAAAAAATAAGTTCAAATTACAAGAGTACAAACAGAAAAGAGTCCATATTTAGTAGATTGGTATTAGTTCAAATATGGGTGATACACTAGCATTATGGCAATCATAACAAGGGCAGAAATACTTGAATTACAAACAAAACTGACCACACCATATTGGCAATACCTAAACTTATTCTGAAACGGGATCATACAACTGAATCCATCAAGATTTCACATTACTAAAGATTACCTACTCTATTAATTATCACTAGGTGGGACCATGTGGGCGTATATTAAACAGAAACATTGCCAAGCCAAACTAACACATAACAAAGGGTAGCAGGAACTAAAGCATATTAATCTAGAAAGAAGTAAACAAAAATCACGGGCTAGACATTCTAAGCTGAACTAAACACTCAAGCATATAAAACATAGTAGGTTAACAAGAATTAAGGCATACTAGTAAGGAAGAATGCAAACATATGGCAAACAGAAGCATATCCAAGCTTGAAGTAAACTAATCATATAATCGCATGGAACAGAGCAGGACAACAAGAACTAAGACAGTTGAGAAGGAGATGGTCAGGAATTGTGTACCAAATAGAAGCAAGTTAAGGCATGTGATAAAACTGACTACATAAGCATATAGAATAGAACAAGATAACATGAATTAGGGCATGTCAGTTAGGGAAAAAGTAAACAGGAAGGTGAAGGCAACTAGAATCCAAAAGTCTAGCCTTGGCTTTCAGCCGACTAGACAATACAGCAAGTCAAAGTGATAGAAAGAACTCAAGTTGTGTGTGTAAGTGTGCATGCATGTGTTTGTAAGCATGATCTAGTGTCTCAATGTGTGCTTTCAAGCGTAGGTGTCCCTTAAAATCAGAATGGTGAAAAGATTATATAGCATACAGTAGAATAAGCAAGTAAGGTAGGAAAATCAAGGGCACACAAATAAGGTATATAAAATCAATTAACTAGTTAATTACGGCTAAATATCAATCAATCAAGAGGACACGATTCTAAAAATGTCACTTATATTAAGGAGAATCTCATACGAAATTAATTAGCGGACATAATTGAGGTTTAATGTGGTAAGCAATCAGTCTAGAGGCCATTTATAGGTCGGTCACAATAATCAAAGCCCATAAATTAGACCAGTAATATAATTAAGAAAAGTAGTACGAACTATGAATCACATACAAGGAAACAATAAGTAAAAATCTTTCGAAGACATATCAACTTTGAAAAGGAGTACAATTTCAAACGCTAATTAAGCAAGTAAAGCAATTAATCAGTATATTTGACAGAGCCAAAATCAACTGGAAAACATTAGAGCAAGCAGTAGAATAATTAAAAACCCGGCATAAAGATATGGGGATGAAAATCAGTCGAAGAGTAAAGGAAGAAAATCGGAGTTACGCAATTAGCATTTTAAAGTATTTTGCAGAAACTTTAAAAAATGAAACCCTAACTTTTAGGAAAAAATGAAAATCGATTAACAATAAAAAGTAAAAATAGCAGAACTTAAAAGAAAAGTAACAAATAAATTCAAACCACTTCAGATATGACGAAATCTGAACGATTTAGCCAGAAATAGTTAGCTTATGTAAGAGAAAAAAAACAAAGATGCAAAAAATCTAGTTTGGACCAAAGATTTGAAGCCATAAACACGAAGATACCAGTACTCACAAATATAACAATGAACGTGATAAGTTGGTATTTTACCAACTTATTATGCCTTTAAACATATACTTTTGTTAGGTTTGAGTGATAAAATCATATGTTTAATGTCATTTACTTCTATTTTATAGGGTGATTGTGATTTTGAAGTAATAGTGAAGAAACCAAGTGAAAACAAGTCAAAAGAAGCGAAAAGAGAGAAAAAATCTAGACAGTGCCCTCAAGGGTCGCAATTGCGACAAGGGATTGGGAAATGCAAAGTCAACAAGAAAAGTCAAGCTTCGCAAATGTGAAGAGGACTTCACAAATGCGAAGTCAACTAAAAAAGTCAAGTATCGCAAATGCGAACCTGGGCAATCAGGGCAAGTTTGGGATTGCGAACTTTTGTTCGCAATTGCGAGAATCGTGCTTCATGCATGGGTAATTCTGGAATTTCACACATTTGATGCCCAAACCATTTAATACCCAATTGGGCTCATGTGTAAAAAGATATTTTGGCCTATTTTCAGTTCTCATAGACTAGAGAAAATATTTTTGGATGCTAGGGTTTTGCACACACACTTGGGTTTTGAAAATTGAAGCTTGTGGTTAAGATTTTTTTACATATTTGTGTTTACTTCTTCATTTTTTTGCTTTGTATTGAAAATTTAAAAGTGTAGTATTTATTTCCAACACTTGAACCTTGTTTATGGAAATTTTCATATTTAAAGTGTGGATTAAATACCTTGTTCTGCTTATGTATTGAATGATGTTTATTCTTGTATGAAGTGAGTTATTGTTACTTTAATTATTCTTGTTCTTTAATATTTCCAAAGGGATTAGTGTAAACGCGTGATTTTTGACCCTCTCCCGAGATTTTCTATATTTTTAGCGTAAAATATTTAGTTTAGTTTTAATATAGCTATTTTAGCTAAATTTGACTCTTTTACTTTATTTTTACCTCAAAATGAAAAATAACAAAAATATGGTTTTATTAATGTTTCGTAGTCATTTTAAATATGAGTAAAATTAACAGCCGGGACGGACCAAGTCACAATCCCCAATAATAATTAAAATAATAAAAAAATAGTTTCATTAATATTTTGTAGTTATTTTAAACTTGAAAAATATAAAAATAGTACTTTTATATTTTTATCTTTTTATAAAAACGAAAATAATAAAAAAATAGTTTCATAAATATTTTGTAGTTATTTTAAAACTTGAAAAATATAAAAAAATAGTTTTATTTTTATTATAAGTATTATAGTTATTTTGATTACCTAGGATTAATTAAATAACACCATTCTCGGTTCCGGGCGAAGAATAATATTCGGGTTCAAACTACCCGGTTTTATAATTTTCGGACCTAGCCCGCAATAAACCGAGTCCACTACACATGTGGGGGACACGGACAAAACCAACCCATACCCACACATGCACACACTAGGGGGGACAATAGGTAATGGGGGATGGGAATAAATTAGAAAATGACAAAAGAAAGTAAAAAAAACAAAAGAAAAAGACAAAAATAATATGGGACTAAATTTTAAAAAAAAAATAATAATAATAAAAGATACAATACACACTATACATCTTCTTCTTTAAAAAGAAGAAGAGAAGACGGCAGAAGGCATTCGACGGGATTTTGAAAACAAGGAGGAAAGGAAAAGGAATTGGAAAAGAGAACAAAAAACAAAGATCAAAGACAAACAAAGAAAAAGAAACGAAAGAGAAATAAAAACAAAGGAAGAAGAGAAAATAAAAGAAGAAGAAAAAAACGGCAGAAACAGAAAGAGAGGAAAACAAAGAAAAAGAAACGAAAGAGAAAGAAAAACAAAGAAAGAAGAGAAGATAAAGAGAAGAAGAAACACGGCAGAAAGAAGAAAAGAGAGACCACTGTTCGGTCATCTCTTCGTTTTGATTCGAGTTACAACTTCAGTCGAGGTCGTCGTTTGGTTCGAGTTCTGTCCGGAGAGGTCGAGGTTCGAGATCGTCATAAAAGGTTCGTTTTCTCGTTGTGTACGTTGAAAAAATATGCAGAAATAAAGGTGCATGTTCTTTTCCGATATTGTTCCTCTCGCTAATATTTTGGAGTGTTTCGTATTTGATTTAGTTTCGTATGGTTCAGACTTTTTTTTTGTAAATATATGATTTTGTTGAACATGCAATGTCGAAGTTAGCTAATGAAAATGACTAATCCTTCATATGCTCGCCAACTAGTTATGCTTCCGTTGTTTCTGTAATTGTTCACCATAGTCTTGAATTTGCTCACTTAGTTAGCTACTCGTATGTTTACTCGAATTGGTTATAGTTGAGCACGATGTTGTCACATTATGGAAATTGGTTCGTTATTCTTTAAACGACGTAATTAGATTAAAGGAATCGGGGGTGCATTTCATGTGACCCGACTCCATATTTGAACAAGGTTAAATAAAGAGTGTCGTGAACCACAAGTGCATTTCATGTAGTGTGGCTTGCAACATGTTTTAAATAATCTTGAATTAACTCCTAAATAAATATAGCGGAATGTAGTTTGCTTTTAAATTAGAATTAGAGGTGTGCCTCGCCTAACAAAATTATACAAATCGCGGGGCCCTCATAAATGTATATGTAAAATATTTAGATTTCGAGATGTGCCGTTTCTTAGCGAATTTCCTAGCCTTCTCAAAAAATGTAAATAAGTAATCGCTCTAGGCGCGTATTTTAATAATTTTACCTTCTTAAATACGGGTGTGCATTTCATGCGGCCCAAATCTAAATCCCAAAATGTTGAATAAGAGTGTGTCGAGGATCCGGGTGCATTTCATGTGACGTGATTCGAAACATATTTTTAGACAACATTCTCTTTCGTAAATAATAATAATAATAAAAGCGGTAAAGGGATATTAATTTGCATTAAGTATATAACTGTAAAAATCAGATAAATAAGCCGAATATGACAGTTAAGCGACCGTGCTAGAACCACGGAATTCGGGAATGCCTAACACCTTCTCCCGGGTTAACAGAATTCCTTATCCGGATTTCTGGTTCACGGACCGTTAAATAGAGTCAAACCTTTCCTCAATTCGGGTTTCAAACCGGTGACTTGGGACACCATAAATCTCCCAAGTGGCGACTCCGAATCTCTCAATAAATGAATCCCGTTTTGGTTGTTCTTTAATTGGAAAAACTCTCTTTTATATTTTGCGCCCTTTCGGATAAGCGTAAAAAAGAGGTGTGACAGCTCTGGCGACTCCACTGGGGACAATAAACCCAGAACCACTGGTTCAGGGTTTAAGAATTCGAGCTTGGAATAATTGTTGTATTTGGCTTATTTATTATCTGATTTTATTATATGTTTGTATTAATGTGCAAAATGATATTTTTATCGCTTTGATATTTTTTTTGAACCGTACATATAAATTGTGCCGAAACCAATCTCCTCTCTGAGTCTTCTAAATCATGAAGAAGGGTGCACTTCGTGTGACTTCTTTTCTGTATAGTGTCTAATTCCTGTCGCACCTCCCTTTTTACTACCCCAACATGCGTAAGATATATAAATACACTTGTAGGGTATACCCCGACGCTCAATTACCCGAGACGGATAAATTAACGTAAGGGAAGGAGTTTTTTCCAATTTAAGGACAATCGGTTCGGGATTTATTAGAGATTAATCAGGAGTCGCCACTTGGGAATGACAATGGTGTCCCAAGTCACCGGTTAATCCCGAATCCGAGGAATTTTGACTCTTAAAATGTCCGCGAAGCAGAGGTCCGGATAAGGAACTCTGTTAACCCGGGAGAAGGTGTTAGGCACTCCCGGATTCCATGGTTTTAGCATGGTCGCTCCACTGTCGTTCTTGACTTTTGTTTGACTCGGTTATAAATTTTAATAACACAATACGCTTTTACGTTTAAATATTTTTAAGAATTTGCGGTATCGCGAGAACACGCCTCAAGTCATACCGCAACCAGTACGCCTATGACCTTTGGTGTATTTCGGCTTTACCGAGATTTGGATTTGAGTCGCACCAAGTGCACACTCATTCATAGGAAGATATATTAAAACCGTGCCCTAAAATAATGTCTATCGACTTTTAAATATTTTGGGAGAAGCTATGGAATTGGCTATTAGCTTTCCCGGATCTATTTGTGTTTATATCATTACTAAATGGGGGCCCCGGTGTTATTCGGGCGAGGCTCGTCCCAATTTTCATTAAAGGTTTCAATAATTGTATTTAACTATGTTTTTCTAGATTTGTTCTTTCCTTAATCGCATTGCTACACTATAGTAATCCAGGCCCATATGATTTCTGGTTTGATTGGGCCTGATCTTCTTTCATTTATGTACGTGGACTGTTCGGGTACTCGAAACCCAGTCCTTTCGACTTCTTCTTGCTGGCTTTCTTAACTTCACATTGTAGTTCAAAGATAGCTTGCATATTTGAGCCAAAGCCGATATAATATGAAATAACAATAAGTGCCAAGAAAACAGAAGACATGAATCAATATGATTGAACTTAGAAATGCTTTTATTTATTGAAAGAGTAGAGCTATTGTACAGGAGATTCTATGGTTACAGCTAACTAGGAGAACTAAATTAACAGACTACTTTTATCCAAACTTCTGTTGATCCAATTACTAGCCCTGTTACCAGATTATTACACTAAGGAAATTTGCACAATGCTTATCACTCAAGTTATGCTAATTTGCTCTCATTGCACTACCCAGTTGCAGATGAATTATATTACTCCTTAATCATTATTATCTTTTGACCACTCACATCCAGACTTAGGCCTCTAATGATTAATGAAACCATACGAGCAGAATTTAAACAACCTAGTTATTTAGTTGCAATAATCTCGAGCATCTAAGTAATTCAACACGCTTATACTGCTGATTTTACCACAACTTTAACTCAACACAGTGTGCTTAACCTCATCGTGAATGGCTCAATATTTGATCTAATGTTTCCAATTTTAAAGTTCCTCTACACTTGAATGACTCCTAATGTATGAGTACGATTCATGAATCTATTGTTGGTGAGTGATTACCAATTCCGAAACCATTATTAGTTAACTTATGTTTTAATGTTATTACCTAATTAACTAAGTGAGGTACTAATTCATACTACAACTATACTACCACTACTACTAGTTATTACATAGTTTCTGTTTGTCTTTGTTCTTCAACTACTACATACTACTACAATAGACTAAACTTAAATTAATACGATTGAAATACAACTCCACAGCAGCATAGATTCAAATCCAGAGCTTCATTTTTTATTTCAATGAATCAGCATTACATCTGCGAGTGAAAAGAGAATGTACCTGAATTAAAGCCAATAAAACCGATGAGTTCTATGGATAGGCAAGTAAGTAACAGCAGTCAACTCAGAGCAATGCAACAGGAAGATTTTGAATGCTAAATGACTGAGACCAAACAACAACCAGCAAAGCAAGAAACCCAGCAAAATCCGAGCAGAAGAACCCAGCAAACCAATAAAACCAACAAATTCTAACTCGAAAACTCCAGGAAATCCTATTACTCTATTGCTATTTTTATCTCTCAATGCTTTTGTATGAATTTCAGCTTAAGTCTTTTCAGATTATTCTCCAATGGAACCCCCTTTTTAGCCCCTTTTAAGAGATATTTATAGCTAACCTTTAGGGCTGAATACTTGGGGAAGAAGTATGGGATTAATCCCACTTCCCCCCTCCTAAAATTATCCATTCTACACTTAAGTCCCATTTTCAGTTACCAAAACCCTTCCAGCATGTGCTGGAAGGTTCCAAAAGATTCCTTTTAGGGCCTTTTTACTAGTATGACCTTAGGGGTTAAAGATTTTTACAGATTTCCCATTTTTAGGAGACCATTATACCCCTAAATCTCTGCAAAATTGCAGAAATCAGGAGTATGAATGTCCCTATTACCCTCCTAAGTTCTTACTAGTTACTATTTTACCTTTTTAATTCCCAATTGTGCCCCTAAGGGCACTGCTGATTTACTAGCTTTGCCTAGGGCAGATTTTAACTTATTTTGAACCTATTTAACTAATAGCCAGCCCTGGTATTAGTATTTAAGGGCTGGCCAGTTTCATTTTTTAAGAACTATTTCAAATTTAGCCCCTTTTAAGTTAATTCCAGTCAATTAAGACCCATTTATTCCTAATTAAAGCTACTTGCAGGCATAGCCTGTTTTATTGTTATGTTAACCTATTTAAAATTTAGCCAGTCTCAAGTTGAGACTTAGCTTGGGCTATTAAAGCCATATACTGGACAGCTGGGCCCAAAACCTTTACAGGTTTGGCCATTTTGCTGTTCAGGGCTCAATATAGAGCCTGGGCTAGTCTGCATTTGCATACATAGCCCTTTGCACAACCAGCCACTGTTAAACAGTGAGCTGTGTGTTAGGGCTCACAAGAATTGGTCAACCTTTTGCAAGGTTAACCATTCTTAGGCCAATTATTAAATTTATAACCTAATTATGATCATTTTCAGTTTATACCTATTTAAAAACTAACCACTTTCATGGAACTTAATGCTAACAGCTATAACCAATCCACCTAAGGTCTAGATGATCAATCAAACATTCATAAGAAGCCAAATCTAGCAAAACTTAAGCATTCTTAACATGAATTGCACACGGAAACACATATGATCTAAGAAGCATGCATTAACCAACTCAAATTCAGAGGGAACAGTAGATATGGTTGAATTTTAGTCAACTAACTCATCCTATCAGATTGTATGTGATGCAGTGTGAATTTGTGTCAATTCATACCTAGTTATTACTAATTCCAATCATATGAAAGTTTGATCAATTTTAGATCCTTTAGAATTCATGGCACAGTTACACATATAAGCACAGGCTTTTATAGAGATGACAATTAGGATCCAATTTCAAACTCTAAACCTAGAATCATGATAACCCAATGAAACAGGAAAAATATGAAACTAAAGCCAGACATGTGAAGAATCCTAGTCATGCTCTCAATATGAATCAGGAACTAGCAGCCAATAAGTCAGACAAAGCATCATAACAGGACCTCAACATAACAGGCTAAAGATGAGCCAACTAAGAAGCTTCAAGACTAATTATCATAGCAACTTGCACAAAGATATGAAATAAACTATGGAATGATGGGAAGGTAATCAACCAGAACCAAATCATGGACAAGTGTATGGCAGATAAGATAAAAAATGAAGGAAAGAAGAGCATGGAGATGAAGAAAAGAAGGATGTGTAGAAACAGTAGAAAAACTAGACCATGAAAGCCAGAAAGAAACCCAGTTCTATGAATCATTACAGTCAAAGGCAACAAGAGTAGTTAAAATGACACAGAAAGGCTGAACTTCTCAATATTAAAGTGAAAAGCCATGTGATCAAAACAAGGCACATAAAAGATAAAATCCTATCACTAAAAGGGCCAAAAGAACACAGGGACACATAGGAGATGAACAAGCTAAGGAATCAGGGTGGCCACAGAGAAATAAACAAGGACTCACAGCATGAGAAGATAAGCAGAAGGGTCCTAGACTAGCATGAGAAGCACAGGATTGAGATAACAAGAGATAAAAATCATAAAATCAACATAACCCTATGACTAACATGTTCAAAGAGATAAGAAAAGAGTCACCAAAAGAGAACCAAGAATAGCCTTACAACTAACATATGAAATGCAAATCAATCAGAACATGCAAGGTATCATGAAGAGAAAAGCAATCATGCTTGTTGAACACTAACGGATCAATAACCCCAATACCAAAAGGATGAAGAAGAAAATATAGATTCTTAAACTCAGAAGAAGCAGAATATACATAGAATTCTAGTGATAAACAATCAAACACTGGATAATAGAAAGATGATTATAAACCCTAATACTAAACAGGATCTTGAAAGAACAGGTTAAAGCATACGAAATCAAGCAAATAAGGCATGAAACAAAGAAGAAACTAAGGTAATAATCTACGTCTATTGGAGAAGCATGCAAAGCAAATAATGACGAACAGAAACAAACAAGCATTCATAAACATGTCTATCAAACAAAATACACAAAATCAAACATAAGAAAACAGACAAAAAGGATCAGGGACTTAGCTTGCGGGGCCGGTCCCCCGAGCTTCCTATTCTTTTCTTCTTCTCCTTTTTATTCTCTAAGACTCTCCTAGGCCTTCTTCTTGTTTCTCTTTTTTCTTTATTCTTTTCCAGATTTTTCAATCTTTTCTGATTCTTCTTTCAGGCCTAAAGACGAGGCCTTTTTTGATTTTAACTTGAAGAGAGGTGTTTGGGTGAGGGTAAAGATGAGGTCTTGATTGAGAGTTGAACTTGGGGTCGCCGGAGTTAGGGTTCCGACGACCTTCTTCGGGATATTCGAGAAGTTCAAGGGACTTTCGAGGGGAGCCAGTGGTATGAGTGGATAGATCATGAAAGGAGGAAGAGATTGGCATTAGTTTTAGGCAGTGGTTCATTGTTTGGCGATCACCGGCGAGGGTTCCGGTGACCGGAACTTCGGATAAGGGTTGGTTTCTTAGGGTTTCTGGGTGTTTTGAGGTGAAGAAGAAAGAAAAGAAGGCAAGGGAGTGAAGGGAATGGCCGGCGACCACCGTATAAGGTGGTGGCCGCCATGGCCGCCTAGGGTAAAGATGATGAAGAAGATGAGAGAATTGGGGAGGATTAAGGGCGGCTAGGGTTAGGCAAAAGAAAGAATGAGGCGGCCGTCTTCAGACAAAGCCCTTATAAAGGCCAAGGATCCGAGATAATCCTAGCCGCTCGTTTGATCAAGATCAACGGTCCTAGAGAGGCGTTACTTAAACGCCGTCGTTTGATTATTTATGAGACTAAAGCCTCTAACCGTTAGATTAAATCACACGGACGGCCCAGATCGCTTCTCTTAATTAATTAAACCAAATAACTCCCCTATTATTCTCGGCCGTTAGATATACCAAAATGAACGGCCATGATCAAAACAAATAGAAGGCCAGGCGGGCCAAATTACTGGGCTAATTCACTGGGCCAACGATTTGGACCACAATTGGCCCAGATTCAATTACCCAGCATATATATATATATATATATCTATTTTTTGTATTTTCTGGTTTTAATGATTTTTATGTACTTTTCTTTTTATATTTTTTTTTTCTTTTCTTTTATGAAAAATTATAAATCCTAATTTACTACCTACTCTAATTTCCTAGTATTTTTTGGTAATTTTCTGCTATTTTTTCCTTAATTTCTACTACTTAAGCTATTTTTAATAATTTCCTAATTAACTAAACTAACAAATTACTTACTACTATTTTTGATTTTTTTCTAATTTCTTACTTATTCAAACACACAAAAATATAACTAATTTCAAACAAAGCAAGTAATTGCACTCAAAAACATATTTATTTTAATTTTGGAATTTAAAGGCTTAGTGCAAAAATCATGTGCTCACAATTGTGACTGGGGATTGAGACTTGGTCCATCCCGGAAGTGAATAATATGTTGTTAGACTCGCATATTCCGTATGAAGCATTTTTGAAAAACGTTTGATCGCACCCTGCTTCAGAGGTTGCCTACATATCCCGGGCTAAACAGGAATCGGGTAAGTGTAGTTCGAGATGGTCTGGTAGTTTAAAACTACTAGGGGAACTGTGATTTCATTTTTGTGACCTGCTGACTTACTCCTTATTACACCGGGGGGGGAAAATGTAGAATGAAGAAGCTATTCTAAGCTATGATCCTACAATTACAATTGTTCCTAATCTAGCTTTTGCTCTTCTTCCCTTTCCGGTGATGCAGAATCTTCCTTTTTTGTTGATTTTCTTGTTTTCTCTTGTTGACTCTCTTTTTGTTGATTTTCTTGTTTTTCTTGATCCCGAGCCGAACCTGCTCAAAACAAAACAACAAACTACCCTTTTTTTTTCTTTTTCTGCCCCAGTGTGGGCTTTTAAATATATAAACCATGATGATGCAGAAAATATTCCCGTATTTGAAGGTGGGCGCCTAACAGAATTTAAACATGCAATGCGAATGCAGAAAATATTCCCGTATTTGAAGGTGGGTGCCTAACAGAATTTAAACATGCAATGCGAATGGTGAAAATATTCCCGTATTTGAAGGTGGGCGCCTGACAGAATTGAAACATGCAATGCGATGCAGAAAAGTATTCCCGTATTTGAAGGTGGGCGCCTAACAGAATTTAAACGTGCAATGCGATGCAGAAAATATTCCCGTATTTGAAGGTGGGCGCCTAACAGAAATTTAAACGTGCAATGCGAATGCAGAAAATATTCCCGAATTTGAAGGTGGGCGCCTAACAGAATTTAAACGTGCAATGCGTATGCAGAACATATTCCCGAATTTGAAGGTGGGCGCCTAACAAAAATTTAAACGTGCAATGCGAATGCAGAAAATATTCCCGTGTTTGAAGGTGGGCGCCTAACAGAAATTTAAACGTGCAATGCGAATGCATAAAATATTCCCGTATTTGAAGGTGGGCGCCTAACATAAATTTAAACGTGCAATGCGAATGCAGAAAATATTCCCGAATTTGAAGGTGGGCGCCTAACAGAAATTTAAACGTGCAATGCGATGCAGAAAATATTCCCGTATTTGAAGGTGGGCGCCTAACAGAATTTAAACGTGCAATGCGAATGCAGAAAATATTCCCGAATTTGAAGGTGGGCGCCTAACAAAAATTTAAACGTGCAATGCGAATGCAGAAAATATTCCCGAATTTGAAGGTGGGCGCCTAACAAAAATTTAAACGTGCAATGCGAATGCAGAAAATATTCCCGAATTTGAAGGTGGGCGCCTAACAGAATTTAAACGTGCAATGCGAATGCAGAACATATTCCCGTATTTGAAGGTGGGCGCCTAACAGAAATCAAACGTGCAATGCAGATGCAGAAAATATTCCCTCAGCCTGAGGATTGGGGAGTGGATTTCAAAAGATATTACCTTCCTCTTTTTGGTATTTTCTTTTTACCAACTTGTCTCTTGCCTGTGAATTTCTCCACTTATTCGACAGACTTTCTCTTTTTGGTATTTTAAATTTTCCACATTGGTCACATTCACTTTAAAGTGATTAGTGACAATTTGTTCCTGCATGAAACAAAATTTATTAGATATAAACTGCTGGCAACTGGCATCTGCCGTCCCCATTTCTTATTGCTTCCTTTGTTTTTGCTTTTTCATGTTGCATGGCTTTCGACTTCTTGTCCCTTGCAAACTCTTTTTGTATTTTCTCATTTTGTCCATTTTTGTTTTGTTTTCTTTTCTTTGGCCATATTTGCCAAGCTTCTTTATTCCTTTCCCCAATCTTCCATTCTTTCTGATCCAATGTTATTTCAACTTCCGTTATCAGGAGCTGGTAGTTAGCTCTCAAAAGGGTAAACAATGAAATGCAGGAAAAATGAAAGAAAGGTAAAGGTATTTTGGAGAGATGACAGAACTTATCTGGGTATTTGCTGGCTGATTCCGCTGACCATGCCATGTATTTAAACTCTGACCCAGTTCGTTCCAATCATTATTCTGACTCTGAATTGCCTTTGACCCAAACCAACACTCTTTTTTTTGTTGCCTTTTTCTCTTTTGATAGTCCTCACGATCGCCTTACGGTGCCTCGAAAGGTTTTCACCAATAAGACTCTCTCGTTTATTCTCTCAACCTCACAATCATCTCACAGTGCCGATTAAGGTTTTCACCGATGAGACTCTCTCATTTTATTTCTCTCAACCTCACAATCGTCTCACAGTGCCGGCTAAGGTTTTCACTGATGAGACTCTCTCATTTTTTATTATTATTCATTTTTCCTTTTTGTATTTTGTTTTCTGTTCCACGGGTATTGTCCGATACTTCGCTCCTCCTTCGTTGTATTCGTTGTCATTTCAAAATCGATCAGAAGGTCTTTCTTTGGACTGTAACATGGCTTTTAGACGGGTTAAGAAAGAAAGATATAAAGGCTCGAAATTTCAACGAGGGTTAAACATATTTACAACTCTCGGAATTATTAAAACATAACTTCTGCCCCAGTTTCAATATGTGGGGAATTTTTGGATTTTTTTCTTTATTGTGACTGAACCTCAGAGAGGCTGCCTACGTACCCATTCGGGATCAAGTCAGACGTAGTTCATCCAACTTCAAAAGTTAGATGGGTTTCTTTTTTGACTTTTTCCCGATTTTTGTCTTTTTCTCTTTTTTTTTTCATTTTTTCCATCATTTTTTCATTTTTTTTTTCATTTTTTTTTCCATCATTTCATTTTTTCATTCTGACAATTTCGATCTTATTACACTGGAGTAATTCCGAGAGAGGGGCATGAAAGAATTCATTCATTAAGGCTCAAAGGGGTTATCAATGGATTGAGTGTTTGGATAGAGAATAAAATGCCTTCGTCATTTCAATTCCAAAATCACAACAAAAATACAAAACGTACAATTGAAAAGGAATCATACATAGTATCTTTTGACCGCATCTGAATTGATAGCAGTCTCTACGCACTTTCCTTCAACATCGGTTAAGTATAATGCTCCATTGGACAACACCCGTGATACCACGAACGGTCCCTGCCAATTCGGTGCAAACTTGCCTTTTGCCTCTGCCCAATGTGGTAAGATACGCCTCAATACCACTTGTCCAACTTCAAACTTTCGAGGTCGTACCTTCTTATTATATGCTCTGGCCATTCTCCGCTGATACAACTGTCCATGGCAGATCGCGGCCAATCTCTTCTCATCAATCAAATTCAACTGTTCTAATCGGGCCTTTACCCATTCATCGTCATCTATCTCATATTCAGCTATAATTCGCAATGACGGTATTTCTATTTCTGCGGGTATAACAGCCTCCGTTCCGTACACCAAGGTATAAGGTGTGGTTCCGATAGAAGTACGTACCGTCGTGCGGTAACCCATGAGAGCAAAGGGTAACTTTTCATGCCATTGCCTGGATCCCTCCACCATTTTTCGGAGAATCTTCTTGATATTCTTGTTTGCCGCTTCTACTGCACCATTCGCCTTTGGCCTGTAAGGCGTGGAATTGCGGTGTGTGATCTTAAACCTTTCACAAACTTCCGCCATGAGATGACTGTTCAAATTGGCTCCATTGTCTGTGATAATCACCTTGGGGATTCCAAATCGGCATATAATATTCTCGTGCACAAAATCCACCACCGCTTTCTTCGTCACTGCCTTGAATGTCTTAGCTTCGACCCACTTGGTAAAATAATCAATTGCAACTAGAATGAACCTGTGCCCATTAGAAGCAGCTGGATCTATTGGGCCGATGACATCCATGCCCCAAGCAACAAAGGGCCAAGGTGCTGACATTGTGTGCAACTCATAAGGCGGAGAATGGATCAGATCCCCATGTACCTGGCATTGATGGCATTTCTTTACATACCTGATACAATCACGCTCCATCGTGAGCCGGTAGTACCCAGCTCTCAAGATCTTCTTTGCTAAAACATACCCGCTCATGTGGGGTCCGCATACTCCAGCATGTACTTCAATCATGATTTCATCTGCTTGTTGTGCATCCACACACCGCAATAAACCCAGATCTGGTGTTCTTTTGTATACCACTCCTCCACTGAGGAAAAATCCATTGGCTAGACGCCTGATGGCTCTCTTCTGGTCTCCAGTGGCTTGCTCCGGGTATTTGCCAGCTTTCAAGTATTCTCTAATATCATGATACCACGGCTCTCCATCCGACTCTTCTTCCACGACGAAGCAATAAGCATTCTGATCTCGGACTTGGATCTGGAGCGGATCTATGTATGTCTTGTCCGGATGATGCAACATAGAGGACAATGTGGCCAAAGCATCTGCAATCTCATTGTGCATTCTCGGGATATGCTTGAATTCTATAGACCGGAATCTTTGAGACAACTCGTGCAAACAATACCGATATGGTATCAATTTCAAATCTCGTGTCTCCCATTCCCCTTGAATTTGGTGTACCAAGAGATCCGAGTCACCCATGACCAAAATCTCTTGAATACCCATGTCAATTGCCATCCTTAATCCCAAGATGCACGCCTCATATTCGGCCATGTTGTTGGTACAGAAAAATCGGAGCTGAGCTGTGACGGGATAGTGTTGACCCGTACCTGAAATGAGTATCGCTCCGATACCAACGCCCCTGCTGTTGACGGCTCCATCAAAGTACATCTTCCATCCTGGTTTCTCCTCTTGTTCTATCTCCTCAACAATCATTGCCTCTTCATCCGGGAAGTACGTCTTCAATGGTTCATACTCATCATCTACCGGATTCTCCGCTAAGTGGTCTGCAATAGCTTGGGCCTTCATTGCCGTACGGGTCACATAAATAATGTCAAATTCTGTGAGCAGAATCTGCCATTTGGCCAATCTTCCCGTAGGCATGGGCTTCTGAAATATGTACTTGAGAGGATCCAGTCGAGATATCAAGTACGTGGTGTATGCTGACAAATAATGCTTTAGCTTCTGAGCCACCCAAATCAATGCACAACAAGTTCTCTCCAGTTGGGTATACTTCACCTCGTAAGATGTAAACTTTTTGCTGAGGTAGTAGATGGCTTGTTCCTTCTTGCCTGTCTCATCATGTTGACCCAGTACACAACCGAAAGAGTTATCTAGCACCGTCAAATACAAAATCAGAGGTCGCCCTGGTTCTGGAGGTACTAACACCGGAGGATTGGCCAAATATTTCTTGATCTTGTCAAAGGCTTCCTGACATTCATCGGTCCATTTTACTGCTGCGTCTTTCTTCAGCAACTTGAAGATCGGCTCGCATGTTGATGTCAATTGAGCAATGAACCGACTAATGTAATTCAACCTTCCTAATAAGCTCATGACCTCCTTTTTGTTCTTCGGCGGAGGTAGACTTTGAATAGCCTTGATCTTTGATGGATCCAGTTCAATACCTCGCCGGCTCACAATAAACCCCAATAGCTTCCCTGAAGGCACTCCAAAAGCACACTTCGCCGGATTGAGTTTTAGATTGTACCTCCGGAGTCTTTGGAAAAACTTCCTCAAATCCCTCACGTGATCAGGTTGTTTCCTGGATTTTATAATGACATCGTCCACATATACCTCAATTTCTCTATGCATCATATCATGAAACATAGTGGTCATTGCCCTCATGTAAGTTGCCCCGGCATTCTTCAATCCAAACGGCATTACTCTGTAACAATACGTTCCCCAAGGTGTAATGAAGGCAGTTTTCTCAGCATCTTCTTCGTCCATCAGGATCTGGTGATAACCTGCATAACAGTCCACAAACGAACCGATCTCATGCTTGGCGCAATTGTCGATCAATATGTGGATGTTTGGCAATGGGAAGTCATCCTTCGGACTGGCTTTGTTGAGGTCTCTATAGTCTACACACACTCCGGTTTTGCCATCTTTCTTTGGGACCGGCACAACATTTGCCAACCAGGTGGGGTATTTGGTAACTCTTATGACCTTTGCCTCAAACTGCTTATTCACCTCTTCCTTTATCTTCACGCTAATGTCCGTTTTGAATTTTCTCAGCTTTTGTTTCACCGGCCGGCATTCAGAGTAAATCGGCAACTTGTGTACCACTAGATCTGTGCTAAGCCCGGGCATGTCATCATAGGACCAGGCAAAAATGTCCTTAAATTCATGTAACAACCTTATCAATTCATCCCGGAGGGGTGCCTCCAAATGCACACTAATCTTTGTTTCTCGGACATCATCTTCGCTCCCCAAATTTACAGATTCCGTATCACTTAGATTCGGCTTGGGTTTTTCCTCGTATTGTTTCATGTCCTTACTTATTTCCTCCAGGGCTTCCTCATCCTCACATTCTATTTCACTATCTTCCTCGATTTCTTGTATAGTAGCGTGATTGTCAAAACTGGGTCTAGAACCCTTCACGCATGACATGGCATTGGAATCAACACATGCAAAACTGTACAAAAGGAAAAATAAAGAAAAATAAGGCAAAAGTGAAGAAAAAGGAAAAACCGCATTTCATTAATAAAAGAAACGAACAATGTTCGGGATACATGGTGATTTTTTTTCATGAGGGGAATGGGGAAATTATAAAATAACAACTTTCGGGGAAACAATGATGAAATTTTGAGCTAACTACCAAGACTCCTTCCGGATAAAGAAAGGAGTAGCTTCCCAATTGTTCAATGTGACTCTGGGCCCCACAAATTGCACGTCCATGTTGCTCGTTCCTTCCCCTGCTTCAATCGTATTCACCTCCCAGAACATTTTCTTAAAACCAAGCATTTCTTCATCAAGTTGGGTCTCAATGCACTTTGCTGCAGCAGATGGTTGATATTTTGTACCAGGCCTGATAAAGATGTCGGATAATTTGGGTATGGGTTTGGGCAAGGTCCAGTTTCTCTTGGCTTTAGAGGCTCTTTGGATATCGGCAAAGGTGGGTTTGAACCCTAAACCGAATGTACCTTTATTCTCCGGAAGCTGAACGGGTTGAGTGACCCCCTGCAGTGTTTTACCTAATCCCCTCCCCGGTGCAAATCCGTTTTTCAGCATTTCTCTGGCCACCATTACAGCAGTTGGTGCCAACATCGGGGTTGATAACTTTTCTCCTTCGGCAACTCTATTCACTTCAACAGCATCCGTCACTTGGTAAACCCAAGGACCCCGATCCCTATCAGTACCATCAAAAGGTGCTACAACATTACAAGCATTTTCCTCTCCGTGTACAACAATCTCTTGCTGCTCCCATTCAAACTTGACCATCTGGTGTAGAGAAGATGGTACCGCTTTAGCTGCATGAATCCAGGGTCGACCTAACAGCAGGTTATATGATACGGCAATGTCAAGCACCTGGAACTCCATCGTAAAATCAACGGGACCGATGGTCACTTCCAAAATAATATCTCCCAGCGTGTTCTTACCTCCGCCGTCAAACCCTCTCACATTGATACTGTTCCTCCGGATCCTGTCCGGGCTAATGTTCAGCTTCCCTAAGGTTGACAGCCGGCAAATGTTGGCACTCGATCCATTGTCAATCAGTACCCTGGTCACGACTGATTCTTCACTCTTTACTGTGAGGTACAATGCTTTATTGTGTTCAGTTCCTTCCACCGGCAGCTCCCTATCAGAAAAGGTGATCCTGTTAGACTCGAAAATTTTGCTAGTGATCTTCTCCAAGTGACACACTGAAATCTTCTCCGGAACATGAGCTTCATTTAGAATCTTCATAAGAGCCTTCCGATGCTCTTCTGAATGTATCAACAAAGATAACAAAGAAATCTGGGCCGGGGTTTTTCTTAGCTGTTCAACCACTGAGTATTCTTGCGACTTCATTTTCTTAAGAAATTCTTCTGCTTCCTCCTCCGACACTGGCTTTTTCAAATGACTTTCTTTCACCGCTTTCATCTTTCTCAGTTCCTCTGGAGCAAAACACCTTCCAGATCGGGTGAGTCCATGCGTTTCATTAATTTCACCAGAAATCTCCTTTCCCTTGTAAACTACTGCTACCTTGTTATAGTTCCAAGGTACAGTCTTTGGTACTTACCACTGGCATTTGCACTACTGGTTTTATGATTACTGGCTCTGCACTTGCTCCTTTCACAGTCACGATCGTCTTTGCACCTGGAACTACCACCTTTAAACCTCCCATCACTACCGGCTTTGGTTTCTCAACAATTGCTTCCTCTTTCACAATTTCTTTCTCTAACTTGTCACTCGACTTTATCATCATGACGGCCTGAGATGGTTTTTGATTGCCATCACCCTGCACCAGTTCTATCATATTCGTTTCGTGGTGATTCGGCAATGGATTCTGGGTAATGTTTGGGGTTTCCGGGGCCTGAACTTCAATTTTCCTTTCATCGATAAGATCTTGAATGGCATTCTTTAATTGCCAGCATTTCTCAGTATCATGGCCCACCGTTCCTGAACAATATTCACATCTGACAGAAGTGTTAAGGTTCTTTGGGGGAGGATTTGGATTTGTTGGTGCGATTGGGCTCAACATCCCCAATTCTTTCAACCTGTAGAAAAGACTGGTATATGATTCTCCGAGAGGAGTGAATGTTTTTCTCGCTTTGTTTCTCCAATCAGCATCCGGCCTGGGTCTATTCTGGTTGCGGTAAGGTTTAGGGGTTGAGTATGTGTTTTGGGTATGGTACACATTGTGTGGAGCTTGAGCTCTCCACACGTGGGGTAGTGGTGGTGGATAAGTTTGGGTTTGAGGGTGATGGTAATGTGGTACAGTTGGTGGGTATGGTGGTGGTGGTGGGTTATATGGGCTTGGTGTGTTGTAGGGGTTTGGTGGGTATGATGGTGGTGGTGGATTATATGGAGTTGGCGGGCTTGGTGGGTGTTGTCGGTAAGGTCTGGGTGGGTTATAATGTGGGTTGCGACTCCAGGACCTGCTTTCAATGGTTGATACTTCTTCTTTCTTCTTCTTTCCCATCACTCCTCCACTTCCACTCTGTATAGCTTGATTGGTGGCTTTGATAGCCGAAAAACTCATAATCTTGTTCGTCTTCAAACCCTCTTCTACAAAACTTCCCATTTTCACAACTTCGTTGAAACTTTTCCCGATTGCAGACACTAGATGGCCGTAGTACGTTGGCTCCAAAGCTTGCAAAAAACAGTCCACCATCTCACCTTCTTTCATTGGCGGATCCACTCTAGCGGCATGTTCCCTCCATCTAAAACCGTATTCTCTAAAGCTCTCTCCTGGCTTTTTCTCCAGCTTGGTAAGGGATAACCTGTCGGGTATGATCTCCAAATTGTACTGAAAATGACTAGCGAAAGCTTGTGCTAAATCATCCCAAACGAACCATCTTGTATGGTCCTGTCGGGTATACCATTCCAGCGCTGATCCACTCAAACTTTGGCTGAAGTACGCCATCAACAATTCATCTCTTCCTCCCGCGCCTCTCATCTTGCTACAGTATCCTCTCAGATGAGCTACCGGATCCCCGTGTCCGTTGTACATGTCGAACTTTGGCAACTTAAATCCCGCAGGAAGCTGCACCTCAGGGGAACAAACACAGGTCTTTGTAGGCTACACTTACTTGCCCTCCTAGCCCTTGCATGTTGCGGAAAGCATTCTCAAGACTTTTGACTTTCCGAGCCATCTCTTCCTGCCCGACACTTGCTTCTATCATAGGAGCGTGAGACTTGTGTTGTCTGAAAGTCGGCTCCGGAGGGTAATAGTGAGAATCCTGGATATGGAACATCGGTTCACTAGAAGACTTGTGGATAACAGCGGGCGGAGGTGCCACATATATAGGAGCAACTTGTGGAACCTGAGGTGGTGTTTGCTTGGCTGGAGGTGGTGGTATTTGGGAGGTGGAAGCATAGTAGTGAGGGTAATCGGGGTAGGTGGAGGATGAGTTCAATGTTGGTGGCTCGGGGTTAGGATTGGCTGGAGGGACATATGCAGGGTTAGCAGGATAGGCTGGTAGTGGTTGACCTCTCGACCAAGCCTGGTACATTTCAGCCATCTGCTGTCTTAGCTTGTACTTTTCTTCTTTCATCCCTGCCACATCCACGATCTCTTCTTCGTGAGCGGGGTCTACAATGGTTGCCTCGATCTCCTGGGATACAGCCTTTGTCATCTTTTTGGATCTGGTGTTGTATGAGTGGGTAGCCAGTATGCCAGTTGCCTAGAAAATCTGGACTCACAAACATCAACACTTGTTAGTTGTTAGCGCATGAATAAGATGTAACGACTTTAAAAGCAAACACATTCGCTCGAGTCGTTATGCATCATCCCGGCCACTGCTCACTTCAATCATCTTTTCTTTTCCGCTCTTTTATTTTCTTTCTTTCTTTTCTTCTTTTCTTTTCTTTTCTCTTTTGCTTTTTCTCTTTTCTTGCTTTTTCTCTTCTCTCTTTTTCCTTGCCGTTTTCACAATCACGTTCCTATTTATTTGCCTAGCGGATATAAAGGAAATGATATAAAGCAAAAGAATTGGTAACAACACTTTGTTTTCTCATTGATAATCCAAAACCTTGATTACAAAGTGATGTTTAAGAAAAAGAAAAATAAAATAAAAGACGATGCATGACCTAAGAGTACATTAATGCACCTAGTGCCCGCGAGGCATCGTTCGGCCTTGCCGCGGGCCTATATGCTAAACCCCTTTGAAGCCTATCCAGGTCGGCCATGACTTGCTGTACAAAAAACTTTACTGCAGATACAAAAGTCCTTCGAGTCATATCTTCACAAAGCTGAGTCTTTCTGGTGATGTATTGGGCTATGCGAACAATCTTTTCTCTGATGACCCCTTTTTCTTGCAATAGCCGACTTATTTGTTGAGCGCGAGCATCCAAGGTGTGTTGGTTGTCCTTTTGCACCTGTTGTAGCTTCAATTCTAATCTCGCCATAGTCGTGTAGCAGTGCTCTCTTTCTTCTTCAAGATCTTTGATAATCTTGTCACTTTTGACTGTGGCTGAGATCATTTTCTTTCTAAGCTGAGCTATTTCAACATCATGCTTGCCTTGTAGCTGCCGGACCAACTTGGCTCTTTCCTCGGCGTCTTTCTCCATTTGCTTCCGAGCCTTGACTAACTCTTTTTCAACTACGTCCAAATCAAAGCTATAGTCGTTTACTTTCCGCCGGAGAATCTCAATTAACTTTTCATCTCGGGCTGAACGTACTGGGGTCTCGGATGCAATTTTCATTTGAGCTATTTGAGCCTTCAACATATCATTTTCTTTTTTCAACTGTTTCTTTTCCCCTTCATCGGATGCTGCTTGTAAGCCGCTTTCGAAATGAAGATTTCTCAGTTTATCTTCCAACAGACTGATTTTTGCCTTGTATTCTTTTTCCTTGGCCGCCCATTTCAGATTTTCCTCGGATTGCTCTATCGGGTCTTGCAAGTGAGGTCTCTTTGAAAGACGTTCGTGTTCAACCCCTCGTCGGTACCATATGGAGTATCCAGGTGATATCTCCCCCTTTGCTCTATTCGGCACACAAGTATCAATCTTCAAATTTTGGCACTCGTTCCAGATTTGCCGGATTTTTGCTTCCGGGAATTGCCCGTCCGGACCAATCTCCACGGCTTGCACACTGAGATCCCCATCTCTCGGAATAATCTGACACCGACCCAACTGTCGCAGGGCTCTGTAGGGTGCATAGGGTTGTATACTCTTCAAACCCATGATCAAAAACGGCGATCCCTCCGTTGGCATGTATATTACCTCGTCAAGAGGTAACCAGTCATACGTCCAATCAATTTGACCGTCAGTTAGTGATCGAAGATACACAATCCAGCCTTGGACTCCCTCGGGCAATTTTACTTCCTTTGTCCTCGCATTGAACTCTTCCAAACATGTCCGATCGGTCGAACCATAGATCGAGAATGAAGGGTGGTGGCACAGATGCTCAATTAGCCAGATTTGCAAGATCAAGTTACACCCTTCGAAGAAAGTAGCCCCTGCTTTGCACGCAGTCAGAGCACGATAGATATCCGCAACAATCATCGGAGCCAGAGTACAGTTTTCTTGTACTATCAGTGTGGAGGCTACCCCGGCGACTTTTATATTGATATGTCCATCCTTCCTCGGGAATACAACAACTCCAAGAAATGCCACCATAAATGCGAACCTCCGGTGTTCTTCCCATTTCGCCCGGTTGGACTTACAGCATAATTTGTTGGTAAGATCATTGAAACCCCCAACGTGTCCAAACCTATTGTAGATGAAGCTTAAAGAACAAAACCCGTTGGCCAGATCTTCATTATGAACATTCCGGGCAATTTTCAAAGAGTCGAGGAAGCGATGCACTGTCACCGTCCTCGGAGATACCGGGTATTTTCCTTTCAGCGGAACCTCGGTCTTCCCTATGTAAAAGGCAATCTCCTCCAAAGTTGGGGTAAGCTCAAAATCTGGGAAATGAAATACATTGTGTGCCGAATCCCAAAACGAGACCAACGCTCTAACCACATCACCTCGAGGAACTATTTCGAGTAACCCCGTAAGGCCCTTCAAGTACTTTTTGACCCAGTCTTGGCCATCGGATCCCATGTCCTGCCACCATAATCTCAGCTCCAAAGGGATTTTATTTAGGGAAAATTGTTCATTCATCATCGTGCTCGTCCTGCATATTTATTAAGGTGATTTTATTTAGAAAAGGAAAAATCTTTTTCAATGCAAGTTTTCAATTTTTGAATGAAAGAAAAGGAAAATAATTTTCTAAGTGGCCATTTTGCAAAAACAGCCTTCCGTCGTCCTTTCGGAACATTCGGCTATTTTCAAAAATAGCAATCACCTCGATTATTTGAAAAGAAAATCTTTTTGGTCTTTTTTCTAAAAGTGTGGTTGGACCCGTTTAAGGGTTGCCTACGTATCCCACCTAATGGCGAGAATCAAACCTGCGTAGTTCGGTATAAAAATGTTCCACCTATTTTTTGCAAATTTTCAAATTTTCCGGATACCTATTTTCTATAAATCATTATTTTCCTCTCTTTCCTCTTTTTTTCTTTTCAACAATTTTTCCAATCTCGGGATTTTCGCCGGTCCGCATAACGATCAAGGACAATAAAATGCAACACATAGCATGCTCGGTCTTTTCAATACCGGGTCACCTGTCCTAGACGGACCCAACCCCTGTGTTGAGTCCCCTAAGTCAAATATGATGCAAATAATCGTCCTAGACCTATGCTCAAAATCTTACGGTATCATGGATTGCTAGACCGTGTACCCGAGCGGACAACTCGAATCGAGGAGGGGGCTACGTACCGGTGACCCGCGGAGTCAATCGGCTTTGTAACTTATCCGGCCTCTTGTTTTTCTTAATTTAAGGTGACTTTAACAGAAAGGGGAGTCTCAACCAGTAAGCACATCCCCGAGGGAGAAGAGAGAATGGTTTTCGGCACAATTTTATATACAGTTCACATAATATCAAAGCGATAAAGCACATAGCATGTTGTTCAAATCATATAATGAAGTCAAACAAAAACGCAAACGGCAGTTCTAAGGAGCTCGAGTTCTTAAACCCTGAAATAGAAATTCAGGGTTGGGTCCCCAGCAGAGTCGCCAGAGCTGTCGCACCTCCCTTTTTACTACCCCAACATGCGTAAGATATATAAATACACTTGTAGGGTATACCCCGACGCTCAATTACCCGAGACGGATAAATTAACGTAAGGGAAGGAGTTTTTTCCAATTTAAGGACAATCGGTTCGGGATTTATTAGAGATTAATCAGAGTCGCCACTTGGGAATGACAATGGTGTCCCAAGTCACCGGTTAATCCCGAATCCGAGGAATTTTGACTCTTAAAATGTCTGCGAAGCAGAGGTCCGGATAAGGAACTCTGTTAACCCGGGAGAAGGTGTTAGGCACTCCCGGATTCCATGGTTTTAGCATGGTCGCTCCACTGTCGTTCTTGACTTTTGTTTGACTCGGTTATAAATTTTAATAACACAATACGCTTTTACGTTTAAATATTTTTAAGAATTTGCGGTATCGCGAAAACACGCCTCAAGTCATACCGCAACCAGTACGCCTATGACCTTTGGTGTATTTCGGCTTTACCGAGATTTGGATTTGAGTCGCACCAAGTGCACACTCATTCATAGGAAGATATATTAAAACCGTGCCCTAAAATAATGTCTATCGGCTTTTAAATATTTTGGGAGAAGCTATGGAATTGGCTATTAGCTTTCCCGGATCTATTTGTGTTTATATCACTACTAAATGGGGGCCCCGGTGTTATTCGGGCGAGGCTCGTCCCAATTTTCATTAAAGGTTTCAATAATTGTATTTAACTATGTTTTTCTAGATTTGTTCTTTCCTTAATCGCATTGCTACACTATAGTAATCCAGGCCCATATGATTTCTGGTTTGATTGGGCCTGATCTTCTTTCATTTATGTACGTGGACTGTTCGGGTACTCGAAACCCAGTCCTTTCGACTTCTTCTTGCTGGCTTTCTTAACTTCACATTGTAGTTCAAAGATAGCTTGCATATTTGAGCCAAAGCCGATATAATATGAAATAACAATAAGTGCCAAGAAAACAGAAGACATGAATCAATATGATTGAACTTAGAAATGCTTTTATTTATTGAAAGAGTAGAGCTATTGTACAGGAGATTCTATGGTTACAGCTAACTAGGAGAACTAAATTAACAGACTACTTTTATCCAAACTTCTGTTGATCCAATTACTAGCCCTGTTACCAGATTATTACACTAAGGAAATTTGCACAATGCTTATCACTCAAGTTATGCTAATTTGCTCTCATTGCACTACCCAGTTGCAGATGAATTATATTACTCCTTAATCATTATTATCTTTTGACCACTCACATCCAGACTTAGGCCTCTAATGATTAATGAAACCATACGAGCAGAATTTAAACAACCTAGTTATTTAGTTGCAATAATCTCGAGCATCTAAGTAATTCAACACGCTTATACTGCTGATTTTACCACAACTTTAACTCAACACAGTGTGCTTAACCTCATCGTGAATGGCTCAATGTTTGATCTAATGTTTCCAATTTTAAAGTTCCTCTACACTTGAATGACTCCTAATGTA
The DNA here is from genome assembly GCA_032618575.1 of Nicotiana noctiflora. NCBI lineage: Eukaryota > Viridiplantae > Streptophyta > Magnoliopsida > Solanales > Solanaceae > Nicotiana > Nicotiana noctiflora. The sequence continues at coordinate 54,512 of JASVEL010000371.1, read as the reverse complement.
TGAGTACGATTCATGAATCTATTGTTGGTGAGTGATTACCAATTCCGAAACCATTATTAGTTAACTTATGTTTTAATGTTATTACTTAATTAACTAAGTGAGGTACTAATTCATACTACAACTATACTACCACTACTACTAGTTATTACATAGTTTCTGTTTGTCTTTGTTCTTCAACTACTACATACTACTACAATAGACTAAACTTAAATTAATACGATTGAAATACAACTCCACAGCAGCATAGATTCAAATCCAGAGCTTCATTTTTTATTTTAATGAATCAGCATTACATCTGCGAGTGAAAAGAGAATGTACCTGAATTAAAGCCAATAAAACCAATGAGTTCTAGGGATAGGCAAGTAAGTAACAGCAGTCAACTCAGAGCAATGCAACAGGAAGATTTTGAATGCTAAATGACTGAGACCAAACAGCAACCAACAAAGCAAGAAACCCAGCAAAATCCGAGCAGAAGAACCCAGCAAACCAATAAAACCAACAAATTCTAACTCGAAAACTCCAGGAAATCCTATTACTCTATTGCTATTTTTATCTCTCAATGCTTTTGTATGAATTTCAGCTTAAGTCTTTTCAGATTATTCTCCAATGGAACCCCCTTTTCAGCCCCTTTTAAGAGATATTTATAGCTAACCTTTTAGGGTTGAATACTTGGGGAGGAAGTATGGGATTAATCCCACTTCCCCCCTCCTAAAATTATCCATTCTACACTTAAGTCCCATTTTCAGTTACCAAAACCCTTCCAGCATGTGCTGGAAGGTTCCAAAAGATTCCTTTTAGGGCCTTTTTACTAGTATGACCTTAGGGGTTAAAGATTTTTACAGATTTCCCATTTTTAGGAGACCATTATACCCCTAAATCTCTGCAAAATTGCAGAAATCAGGAGTATGAATGTCCCTATTACCCTCCTAAGTTCTTACTAGTTACTATTTTACCTTTTTAATTCCCAATTGTGCCCCTAAGGGCACTGCTGATTTACTAGCTTTGCCTAGGGCAGATTTTAACTTATTTTGAACCTATTTAACTAATAGCCAGCCCTGGTATTAGTATTTAAGGGCTGGCCAGTTTCATTTTTTAAGAACTATTTCAAATTTAGCCCCTTTTAAGTTAATTCCAGTCAATTAAGACCCATTTATTCCTAATTAAAGCTACTTGCAGGCATAGCCTGTTTTATTGTTATGTTAACCTATTTAAAATTTAGCCAGTCTCAAGTTGAGACTTAGCTTGGGCTATTAAAGCCATATACTGAACAGCTAGGCCCAAAACCTTTACAGGTTTGGCCATTTTGCTGTTCAGGGCTCAATATAGAGCCTGGGCTAGTCTGCATTTGCAGACATAGCCCCTTTGCACAACCAGCCACTGTTTATCAGTGAGCTGTGTGTTAGGGCTCACAGAATTGGTCAACCTTTTGCAAGGTTAACCATTCTTAGGCCAATTATTAAATTTATAACCTAATTATGATCATTTTCAGTTTATACCTATTTAAAAACTAACCACTTTCATGGAACTTAATGCTAACAGCTATAACCAATCCACCTAAGGTCTAGATGATCAATCAAACATTCATAAGAAGCCAAATCTAGCAAAACTTAAGCATTCTTAACATGAATTGCACACGGAAACACATATGATCTAAGAAGCATGCATTAACCAACTCAAATTCAGAGGGAACAGTAGATATGGTTGAATTTTAGTCAACTAACTCATCCTATCAGATTGTATGTGATGCAATGTGAATTTGTGTCAATTCATACCTAGTTATTACTAATTCCAATCATATGAAAGTTTGATCAATTTTAGATCCTTTAGAATTCATGGCACAGTTACACATATAAGCACAGGCTTTTATAGAGATGACAATTAGGATCCAATTTCAAACTCTAAACCTAGAATCATGATAACCCAATGAAACAGGAAAAATATGAAACTAAAGCCAGACATGTGAAGAATCCTAGTCATGCTCTCAATATGAATCAGGAACTAGCAGCCAATAAGTCAGACAAAGCATCATAACAGGACCTCAACATAACAGGCTAAAGATGAGCCAACTAAGAAGCTTCAAGACTAATTATCATAGCAACTTGCACAAAGATATGAAATAAACTATGGAATGATGGGAAGGTAATCAACCAGAACCAAATCATGGACAAGTGTATGGCAGATAAGATAAAAAATGAAGGAAAGAAGAGCATGGAGATGAAGAAAAGAAGGATGTGTAGAAACAGTAGAAAAACTAGACCATGAAAGCCAGAAAGAAACCCAGTTCTATGAATCATTACAGTCAAAGGCAATAAGAGTAGTTAAAATGACACAGAAAGGCTGAACTTCTCAATATTAAAGTGAAAAGCCATGTGATCAAAACAAGGCACATAAAAGATAAAATCCTATCATAAAAGGGCCAAAAGAACACAGGGACACATAGGAGATGAACAAGCTAAGGAATCAGGGTGGCCACAGAGAAATAAACAAGGACTCACAGCATGAGAAGATAAGCAGAAGGGTCCTAGACTAGCATGAGAAGCACAGGATTGAGATAACAAGAGATAAAAATCATAAAATCAACATAACCCTATGACTAACATGTTCAAAGAGATAAGAAAAGAGTCACCAAAAGAGAACCAAGAATAGCCTTACAACTAACATATGAAATGCAAATCAATCAGAACATGCAAGGTATCATGAAGAGAAAAGCAATCATGCTTGTTGAACACTAACGGATCAATAACCCCAATACCAAAAGGATGAAGAAGAAAATATAGATTCTTAAACTCAGAAGAAGCAGAATATACATAGAATTCTAGTGATAAACAATCAAACACTGGATAATAGAAAGATGATTATAAACCCTAATACTAAACAGGATCTTGAAAGAACAGGTTAAAGCATACGAAATCAAGCAAATAAGGCATGAAACAAAGAAGAAACTAAGGTAATAATCTACGTCTATTGGAGAAGCATGCAAAGCAAATAATGACGAACAGAAACAAACAAGCATTCATAAACATGTCTATCAAACAAAATACACAAAATCAAACATAAGAAAACAGACAAAAAGGATCAGGGACTTAGCTTGCGGGGCCGGTCCCCCGAGCTTCCTATTCTTTTCTTCTTCTCCTTTTTATTCTCTAAGACTCTCCTAGGCCTTCTTCTTGTTTCTCTTTTTTCTTTATTCTTTTCCAGATTTTTCAATCTTTTCTGATTCTTCTTTCAGGCCTAAAGACGAGGCCTTTTTTGATTTTAACTTGAAGAGAGGTGTTTGGGTGAGGGTAAAGATGAGGTCTTGATTGAGAGTTGAACTTGGGGTCGCCGGAGTTAGGGTTCCGACGACCTTCTTCGGGATATTCGAGAAGTTCAAGGGACTTTCGAGGGGAGCCAGTGGTATGAGTGGATAGATCATGAAAGGAGGAAGAGATTGGCATTAGTTTTAGGCAGTGGTTCATTGTTTGGCGATCACCGGCGAGGGTTCCGGTGACCGGAACTTCGGATAAGGGTTGGTTTCTTAGGGTTTCTGGGTGTTTTGAGGTGAAGAAGAAAGAAAAGAAGGCAAGGGAGTGAAGGGAATGGCCGGCGACCACCGTATAAGGTGGTGGCCGCCATGGCCGCCTAGGGTAAAGATGATGAAGAAGATGAGAGAATTGGGGAGGATTAAGGGCGGCTAGGGTTAGGCAAAAGAAAGAATGAGGCGGCCGTCTTCAGACAAGGCCCTTATAAAGGCCAAGGATCCGAGATAATCCTAGCCGCTCGTTTGATCAAGATCAACGGTCCTAGAGAGGCGTTACTTAAACGCCGTCGTTTGATTATTTATGAGACTAAAGCCTCTAACCGTTAGATTAAATCACACGGACGGCCCAGATCGCTTCTCTTAATTAATTAAACCAAATAACTCCCCTATTATTCTCGGCCGTTAGATATACCAAAATGAACGGCCATGATCAAAACAAATAGAAGGCCAGGCGGGCCAAATTACTGGGCTAATTCACTGGGCCAACGATTTGGACCACAATTGGCCCAGATTCAATTACCCAGCATATATATATATATATCTATTTTTTGTATTTTCTGGTTTTAATGATTTTTATGTACTTTTCTTTTTATATTTTTTTTTCTTTTCTTTTATGAAAAATTATAAATCCTAATTTACTACCTACTCTAATTTCCTAGTATTTTTTGGTAATTTTCTGCTATTTTTTCCTTAATTTCTACTACTTAAGCTATTTTTAATAATTTCCTAATTAACTAAACTAACAAATTACTTACTACTATTTTTGATTTTTTTCTAATTTCTTACTTATTCAAACACACAAAAATATAACTAATTTCAAACAAAGCAAGTAATTGCACTCAAAAACATATTTATTTTAATTTTGGAATTTAAAGGCTTAGTGCAAAAATCATGTGCTCACAATTCCCACCTTAGAACGAGGTTTGGATAAGTTGCAAAACCGGTGAAGCTTCTGTATTCCCGGGTTGCTGCCTCCTCCTCGGCTCGAGTTGTCCGTTCGGGTAAGCCAGGTCTAGAACAATAAACCCGGGTTTTTAAACCTAGAATAACAAAGCTTCATGCCGGATCCCTAGTAGGAACGTTTATTTGCATCATGTTGCATTTGACTTAGGGACTCAACACAGGGGTTGGGTCCGTCTAGGACAGGTGACCTGAAATGAAAAGACCATCCTGCTGCATCCTGTTTGTTTTATGTATATATTTGCTTCAGACTTGCAGGCTAACCGTTTTTTTTATATTGAGGAAAATGAAAAAAAATAGTCTCAAAATAGTTTGTTTTTTTTACTTACTTAAAAAGAAAAAAAAAAACGTTTGTTGTAAAATAAAAAATCCCAAGGGTAGAAAAATTATTGAAAAAAAAAAGAGAGAAATAAGAGTTAGTGAAAATGGGTATCAAAAAAAAAAAATTGAAAAAATGGTTTTGTTGTTGAAATAAATTGGTCGATTAATCTGACCGAACTACGCAGGTTTGATTCTCGCCATTAGGTGGGATACGTAGGCAACCCTCATCGGGTCCAACCACCCCTTTCAAAAAATAAAAAAAATGTGTGTTTAATTTTGTCAATAAAATCAAAGTGATGCCGTTTTTGAAAATAGCCGAATGTTCCGAAAGGACGCCGGAAGGCTGTTTTTGCAAAAATAGCCACTTTGAATCTTTATAAATAATTTTTGAGCACAACCTTGAAATATTCCCTCGCGGAAATGTTGAAAGGTCGTAGCCGCAAAATCAAGTTTGGGTTACCACCCTTTTTAAAAAAAAATCAAAAATGTTGAATTTTAGTTTTCAATAAATCGAAGTGATGCTGTTTTATAAAATAGCCGAATGTTCCGAAAGGACGCCGGAAGGCTGTTTTTTGCAAAAATAGCCACTTTGAATCATTTTTAATAATTTGCGGGCACAGCCTTGAAATATTCCCTGTGGAAATGTTGCAAGGCCATAGCCGCAAAATCAAGTCCGGGTTCACACCCCTTTTGCAAAAATAACCAAAAAATGTCAAATTTTTGATTTTGTTATAAATAAGTCGAGTGATGCTATTCTTACTTAAAATAAGCCGAATGTCCCTCAAGAGGACGCCGGAAGGCCGTTTTTGCAAGAATAGCCACTTTGAGTCATTTTAAATAATTTGCGGGCATAGCCTTGAAAAATTCCTTGCGGAAACATTGAAAGGCCGTATCCGCAAAATCAAGTTTGAGTCATCGCTCAACTTTTCAAAAAATAACCACTTTATCAAATAAGCCATTACATGGCCAATTTATGAAAAATAGTCTTGTGTTGGTTTATGGTGATGCCGAACGATGCCCCATGAGTCACAGGATATAAAAAAAAAATTCAAGTTTATCTTTCTTAAATAAATTTTGCAAAAATAGCCATTTTGTCAAATAAGCTATTATGTGGCCAAATTTGTAGAAATAGTCATAATTGACACCAAAAATATTCTTATTCTTGTAGAAATCTCTGGCACAAGGTGTGAAGGTTTTTCATCATAGTTTGTAGTTGGAGTCGGCTTGTACAATTTTTATTCAAAAAAAAAATAATCAAATAAACATCTCTTTATTTTTTGCATTAATTTGCAAGAACTACGCCCGGTCTGATTCATGCGGGGTCATGATACGTAGGCAATCTCCATAAGATTCGACCACAACTGTATATGTATATATATGAAAAAAAAATATGAAAAAAAAATGAAAAAAAAAAGAAAAAAAATGAAAAAAAAAGAAAAGAAATAAGCAAAAAATATGGATAAGGACTGACTAATTCCATTTCTACCATATTTTATTTTGAATTGTTGAGAATTGAGGTGGTTGGTTTGTGGTGAACCGGAAACAGAAGATCCAGGAAAACCCGATTATGATCCAAGATAGTGACACCAAGAATATCGCATAGAGTCCTTTACCCGCACGCCATGATGGACGCTTTGTGCGGATGTATTGACTAAAGCTGAAAATGTCGAAGCAAATAAGTGGCCTTGGTAATATTGATGCGAAGCTTAGTGGCCAAAATATCGTGCTTGGTAATCGGGAAGACTCTCCATTCCTTGGTCAACCAGAGTGGAATTTGGGTGGTTTATTTTGTTGTCATTTACGTCGTCCAGATTATTTCGGGGTTGTTAATCGGGATATTGTCTTGTAACCCAAACCTTTCTATCATTCTATTTTATCCAGTTTTCTGTGGGTTGTAGTATCTCGTTTAGTGTTGTCTAGGTTTGTTCACAGGGTCTTACCCTAGTTTATTATGTTTGTCGTGTCGTCCGAACCGTTTCACTGTCTAATACAATTATCCGTCTTCCTTTATTTCTAGTAATTTTTCTTTGATTTAAGTCTTTCCTCTTTATAGTCCCTTTTTTTTCTGTCAACTCCAGTGACATGGAATCCACACATAATTTTGGCCTAATCTTGAAAGTTAATCATGAAGCAATTGGAAGATGATCGGGGCATTTAAAGGAAATAAGAACGGTTTGAGATTATTCGAAGCTCGAGTCATGAGAAACTGGGGCAAGTAAAAGAAAACCGTTAAAGGCAAGCTGGCCAAAATTGACATGGGGTCGTTCATAATAATGAAAATGAGAGTGTTTCCCAACAGTGCTTTGAAGATATGACGAATATTAATTGAGTTGTTTACACTTGGTATGTTTTGAAGATTGGAATGACGAAGGCATTTTGTTCTGCTACCCAAACACTTTATCCTTCGTTAACCCTTTGAGCCTTATTTTAAATTCTTTCATACCCCTCCTTCGGAATTAGTTGCAAAGCAAGAGAAGAAAGGGATAAAGAAAAAAAAAGTAAAGAAAAAGAAAACAACAAAAAGAGATAAAGAAAATAAAAAGAAAAATGTGTGAAAAAAAAAGAAACTTGAAAAAGAGGAATTGGGAACTACGTTTGACCTGATTCCTTAAAGAGGATACGTAGGCGCTTCACAGCTCGGTCATAGTGTAAATAAAGAAATAAAAATCCCCAAGTAAGAAACTGGGGCAAAGAAAAATGGTGTTTATTGTAAATAAATTTAGGTCCGAAGGTTGTAAATTTTGAACCCAAAATTGATTTTGTTTTGAGCCTTTAATACCCTTTCTTTCTAGCCCTATCCAAATCCCACACTACGGTCCAAAGAAAGACCTTCCTATCAGTCTTCAAAATAGGCCAAGTCAAACAAACACGAGAGTCCTATCAGAATATAACACGCTGATCCTCAGCAGAAAAAGACTCTGATCCCCATCAGAAAGGAAACATGAGAGAGTCTTAGCAGTGACACCCCAGCCCCCAGCTAAAAGTTATACAAATGAGAGAGTCTTACCGGTGAAAACCTTCACAGGCACCATAAGGCGACGAAAGTTGAGAGAAAATCAAAATGAGAGAGGCTTGAAAATGAAAACCCTTCGGGCACTACAAGTCGAATAAAGGTGATAATCAGATGGAAATCACGAGACAAAAATCGTGAAAGGAAATTAACGACGGAGGATAGGCCATATGTGCATGTCATGACCAGTAGAGTTGGTATCCGCATTTGATAAGTTTTTATAGTGTTAGAGAGTCAGTTCTACTTTGTCTTCTATTTGGTGTTTCTTTTTTTTTTCTCTTTTTGTCAAAACTTCTCCATCAAAGTCAGTCTAGTCAAAACATAGTGAGAAATGACTTCAAAACTTGCCACCAATTTTCCAATTATTATGCAAGGCAAGGAAATGCCATTGACGGCAAAGAAGTATGGTGCAAAGAAGATTATTAAACTGGGGCAGAAAATTTTCTTTTCAGTTTGAAAATTTTCTGGAAAGTCTTAAGAGAAATGGTCTTCGAACCAGTGTCATCCTCAACAGCCTTCAAGAAGAGTGAAACACCAAATTTTGAGGAAATGAAAATCCACCAACAATGTTATCTACAACAAGTTCCGAGGTGGTCGGACAACACAGAGTGGTAAAGGAAGAAAGGAAATCCCATCTTCAACAAAATAACCCCCAACAAGTTGAGAACGGGGAAGGGATAAATGGAAAAACACATCCCCAACAGGAATATCATCTCCAGCAAATGAAATCATTCCCCAACAAGTTTGGGAACCCCGAGCGAGGGAAAGGAGAAAAGGAAAAAACCACCACATGAGTGGCACAACCGCTCACAATGTTTTGAACTAACAAATTTTCTTTGATTTGAAACAGGGAAGGAAAGTGCTATTGATAGCAGAAAGTCATGCCACAAGGAAGAACACCAATACTGGGGGAGAAAATTTTCTGCCGTTGTTGAAAATTTTCTCGGAGAAACGAGGAAGGCAATTCAAGATGACATGTCAGGTTTGTCCACCTTCAAATAGGATGTTTCAGGTTTGTCCACCTTCGAACAGGACGTCTCAGGTTTGTCCACCTTCAAATAGGATGTTTCAGGTTTATCCACCGTCGAACAGGACGTCTCGGGTTTGTTCACTTTCATACATTGATCTCATGGGAGTATTCGCCCTCGAATAGGATACAATGGGAGTATTCGCCCTCGAATAGGATACAATGGGAGTATTCGCCCTCGAATAGGATACGATGGGAGTATTCGCCCTCGAATAGGATACAATGGGAGTATTCGCCCTCGAATAGGATACAATGGGAGTATTCGCCCTCGAATAGGATACAATGGGAGTATTCGCCCTCGAATAGGATACAATGGGAGTATTCACCCTCGAATAGGATACAATGGGAGTATTCGCCCTCGAATAGGATACAATGGGAGTATTCGCCCTCGAATAGGATACGATGGGAGTATTCGCCCTCGAATAGGATACAATGGGAGTATTCGCCCTCGAATAGGATACAATGGGAGTATTCGCCCTCGAATAGGATACAATGGGAGTATTCGCCCTCGAATAGGATACAATGGGAGTATTCGCCCTCGAATAGGATACAATGGGAGTATTCGCCCTCGAATAGGATACAATGGGAGTATTCACCCTCGAATAGGATACAATGGGAGTATTCGCCCTCGAATAGGATACGATGGGAGTATTCACCCTCGAATAGAATACGATGGGACTATCCGCCCTCGAATAGGATATTTTACGTTGGTTTTATTTTACATTGTCCTTTGCATATTTCATAAATTATTGCCAGAATGCATTTTTAATTCAAAAGTTGCTACTAAAAGCAGGCGCCTACCTGTATAACAAAAGGCAAGTCTTCAGTCTTTACATTGCAGGTCTTGAAACCAGTAACCCACCATAAAGCAGAGAGTTACAACAAGAGTTCCCAACGCAAATTCAAGCGCATGAGTCAAAGGAAGGGAGGGAATGAAGGAAAATTTTCCCAACATCATTATCCTCAGCAGGTAAGTAAAACAATTCCAAAGATATCCCCAGCAGTCAAAGGAAAAATAACACGACCTAGGAGGAAAGCAATTCCGAAACAAGGTAATTCGGAAGAAAGGATGGGATGGAGTTAATGAGTTGTAGTTGAAGTCGGGGTGCCCGCCTGAAGAATGGAGTGGCGATTTTATTTTAAAAGCAGTAGTTGAAGTCAGGGAGCCCGCCTGAAGAATGGAGTGGCGATTTATTTTGAAGTTGTAGCTGAAGTCAGGGAGCCCGCCTGAAGAATGGAGTGGCGATTTATTTTGAAGTTGTAGTGGAAGTCGGGGAGCCCGCCTGAAGAATGGAGTGGCGATTTATTTTTGAATTTGGTTGAGGAAAGCGGTTGAATGTAACGGAAATACCAAGCATGAATCCAAGTTCATAATCGAAAGGAAGCAACAAGGATCAGAAAGATAGATTCAGACTTCGAAGTAGAAGTTGAAGTCAGGGAGCCCGCCTAAAGAATGGAGTGGCGATTTATTTTGAAGTTGTAGCTGAAGTCAGGGAGCCCGCCTGAAGAATGGAGTGGCGATTTATTTTGAAGTTGTAGTGGAAGTCGGGGAGCCCGCCTGAAGAATGGAGTGGCGATTTATTTTTGAATTTGGTTGAGGAAAGCGGTTGAATGTAACGGAAATACCAAGCATGAATCCAAGTTCATAATCGGAAGGAAAGCAACAAGGATCAGAAAGATAGATTCAGACTTCGAAGTAGAATAGTTCGAAGATCACAAGGAAGGGACCAATGGTCGGAGTTCGGCAATCAAGATAGACCAAAATAACAATCGTCAGAAGAGAAGAAGCATGTGAAGAAACATCAGAACCAGCAAGATGGCAATGAACATGACAAGATCAAGCTGGAAAGATAGATAAGAGTTTGCAATACTGTAACTTAGTCTAGCTTCTTATTTTTGTTTAGCACGGTGTAATAAGGAGATCAGCTAAGCAGTGGCAACAGCAGTAACAACAAGATCACAGCAGTCATGGTAGTCCCAGCCACCAAAAATTTCCCGAACTACATTGACCTGATTCCCTTTTAGCCAGGGAGCCCGCCTGGAGAACGGAGTGGCGATTTTATTTTTGAGTTGTAGTTGAAGTCAGGAAGCCCGCCCGAAGAATGGAGTGGCGATTTTATTTTGAAGTAGTAGTTGAAGTCGGGGAGCCCGCTTGAAGAATGGAGTGGCGATTTAATTTTGAAATTGTAGTTGAAGTCGGGGAGCCCGCCTCTGAAGAATGGAGTGGCGATTTATTTTGAAGTTGTAGTGGAAGTCGGGGAGCCCGCCTCTGAAGAATGGAGTGGCGATTTATTTTGAAGTTGTAGTGGAAGTCGGGGAGCCCGCCCGAAGAATGGAGTGGCAATTTAATTTTGAAATTGTAGTTGAAGTCAGGGAGCCCGCCTGAAGAATGGAGTGGCGATTTATTTTGAAGTTGTTTAAGGAAAGCGGCGGAGTGTAATGGAAATCCCCAGCACGAATCAGAAGGAAGGCAACCAGAATCAGAAAAGATAGCTTCAGACTTCGAAGGAGAATAGCTCGAAGATCACAAGTAAGGGAATTCACTTCGGAGTGCAATGCAAGATAGCAACAAAAGAAGCTTGCAACCGGAATGCGAGTCAACAGTCCGAGGGGATCAACAGAAGTTTAAAAACAATAAAAAAAAAAAAAAAGAGGCAAGGAGTTAATCTAAGTGCAGAAGTTGATGAAAGATGTGGTGTGCCCAAGACATGGCCGAGGTCACAAGCACTGTATACCTGGTCTTGATCCGAAAAGCAGCACCCGCAACTAGCAAGTATCAAGGTTCAAATTTAGAGTCCGCATGAAGCACCAACCAATACTCAAGATCAAGCTTCAGAAGACTTATAGATAGGAATCTTGTAACTAGTAGCCGATAGGCTTAGTTAGTCTTTCTCATGTTTTGATTTTTGATGTAATAGCAGGACCACGGACCGGAACTTCGATGGAACAGAACCTCGACGGAACGATACCTCGACTAGCTCTCCACCTCGGTATACCCCTTCCTCACTCACTTTCGAACTACACGTGGCTTGATTCCTTTATAGCCAAGGATATGTAGGCAGCTCAGATACAAGGGCTCGGTCACATTCCTCTTCTTTTAGTTTAGTCCCTCCCAATAAGGGTCAGGTCAAAAACACTTGTCTAGTCGTTCTTTGTCCGAAAACTCTTTGTGTTTTCAGTCAAAGGGGCAGCTGTAAACGCGTGATTTTTGACCCTCCCCGAGATTTTCTATATTTTTAGCGTAAAATATTTAGTTTAGTTTTAATATAGCTATTTTAGCTAAATTTGACTCTTTTACTTTATTTTTACCTCAAAATGAAAAATAACAAAAATATTGTTTTATTAATGTTTCGTAGTCATTTTAAACTGAAAAAATACAAAAATAGTACTTTATATTTTTTTATCTTTTTATAAAAAACGAAAATAATAAAAAAATAGTTTCATTAATATTTTGTAGTTATTTTAAACTTGAAAAATATAAAAATAGTACTTTATATTTTTATCTTTTTATAAAAATGAAAATAATAAAAAAATAGTTTCATAAATATTTTGTAGTTATTTAAAACTTGAAAAATATAAAAAAATAGTTTTATTTTTATTATAAGTATTATAGTTATTTTGATTACCTAGGATTAATTAAATAACACCATTCTCGGTTCCGGGCGAAGAATAATATTCAGGTTCAAACTACCCGGTTTTATAATTTTCGGACCTAGCCCGTAATAAACCGAGTCCACTACACATGTGGGGGACACGGACAAAACCAACCCATACCCACACATGCACACACTAGGGGGGACAATAGGTAATGGGGGATGGGAATAAATTAGAAAATGACAAAAGAAAGTAAAAAAACAAAAGAAAAAGACAAAAATAATATGGGACTAAATTTAAAAAAAATAATAATAATAATAAAAGATACAATACACACTATATATCTTCTTCTTTAAAAAGAAGAAGAGAAGACGGCAGAAGGCATTCGACGGGATTTTGAAAACAAGGAGGAAAGGAAAAGGAATTGGAAAAGAGAACAAAAAACAAAGATCAAAGACAAACAAAGAAAAAGAAACGAAAGAGAAAGAAAAACAAAGGAAGAAGAGAAAATAAAAGAAGAAGAAAAAAATGGCAGAAACAGAAAGAGAGGAAAACAAAGAAAAAGAAACGAAAGAGAAAGAAAAACAAAGAAAGAAGAGAAAATAAAGAGAAGAAGAAACACGGCAGAAAGAAGAAAAGAGGGACCACTGTTCGGTCATCTCTTCGTTTTGATTCGAGTTACAACTTCAGTCGAGGTCGTCGTTTGGTTCGAGTTCTGTCCGGAGAGGTCGAGGTTCGAGATCGTCATAAAAGGTTCGTTTTCTCGTTGTGTACGTTGAAAAAATATGCAGAAATAAAGGTGCATGTTCTTTTCCGATATTGTTGCTCTCGCTAATATTTTGGAGTGTTTCGTATTTGATTTAGTTTCGTATGGTTCAGACTATTTTTTTGTAAATATATGATTTTGTTGAACATGCAATGTCGAAGTTAGCTAATGAAAATGACTAATCCTTCATATGCTCGCCAACTAGTTATGCTTCCGTTGTTTCGTAATTGTTCACCATAGTCTTGAATTTGCTCACTTAGTTAGCTACTCGTATGTTTACTCGAATTGGTTATAGTTGAGCACGATGTTGTCACATTATGGAAATTGGTTCGTTATTCTTTAAACGACGTAATTAGATTAAAGGAATCGGGGGTGCATTTCATGTGACCCGACTCCATATTTGAACAAGGTTAAATAAAGAGTGTCGTGAACCACAAGTGCATTTCATGTAGTGTGGCTTGCAACATGTTTTAAATAATCTTGAATTAACTCCTAAATAAATATAGCGGAATGTAGTTTGCTTTTAAATTAGAATTAGAGGTGTGCCTCGCCTAACAAAATTATACAAATCGCGGGGCCCTCATAAATGTATATGTAAAATATTTAGATTTCGAGATGTGCCATTTCTTAGCGAATTTCCTAGCCTTCTCAAAAAATGTAAATAAGTAATCGCTCTAGGCGCGTATTTTAATAATTTTACCTTCTTAAATACGGGTGTGCATTTCATGCGGCCCAAATCTAAATCCCAAAATGTTGAATAAGAGTGTGTCGAGGATCCGGGTGCATTTCATGTGACGTGATTCGAAACATATTTTTAGACAACATTCTCTTTCGTAAATAATAATAATAATAAAAGCGGTAAAGGGATATTAATTTGCATTAAGTATATAACTGTAAAAATCAGATAAATAAGCCGAATATGACAGTTAAGCGACCGTGCTAGAACCACGGAATTCGGGAATGCCTAACACCTTCTCCCGGGTTAACAGAATTCCTTATCCGGATTTCTGGTTCACGGACCGTTAAATAGAGTCAAACCTTTCCTCAATTCGGGTTTCAAACCGGTGACTTGGGACACCATAAATCTCCCAAGTGGCGACTCCGAATCTCTCAATAAATGAATCCCGTTTTGGTTGTCCTTTAATTGGAAAAACTCTCTTTTATATTTTGCGCCCTCGCGGGTAAGCGTAAAAAAGAGGTGTGACAATTAGCTAACCCCACGACTTGCCCATTAACTCTGAATCAATTTTGAAAAAAATAATTTGGGGTTGAGAAAGATTAATTAACAAGAACTTGAGGCGTTAACCCTCATATTATAGATTCTACATAGGGATATGATTGAACTGCTTATAGCCATTTCGGGTGTGCTTAATCTTATAATTATTTTAGGGATAATTAAATTAGGAAGTCTTGTTAGTCTTCAGAAAAATCTAATTAAGAATTATTATCAGTGGCTAATTAACATAAACTCGCTCATATTTGTAAAATCATGAAATACATTGGATCGTTACTTGAGTGTAATTCCTGATGCAATCATACTTGTAGCCATTGATCACTTTACTTGCTTTCTAGGTTAGTTTATATTTTTGCATTTGGATAAAACAATTTTCAATAGTGTTTGACTTTGCATAACTAGCGATAATTTTCTTACATGCCTAATCGCCTACACATTGTTCTATGTGGGATTCGACCCCGACTCATAGTTGGGTAAATTATATTGCATGGTACCATGTCTATTACTTTTTAGTAGTGAATTTTGCTGTCATCAAAATTGGTGCCGTTGCCGGGGAATAAGTTAGCGTAATTGAGGCTGTTTTGAGAAGTAAGCGAATGTGCTTTGGTCCAAACTTATAAATATTTATGTAATTAACTTTTCTTACCTTGGTCTATTTTTATTTTTTATGTTCTTAGTTTTTAAAAATAGCATCGTACAATGAAAATTGGTCGGATGGTAGTTGTTCATACTTTGATGACCCTAGTTCTTATTGTGGAGGACCACACTCGTGAAAAAATTGTTTAAATTCTCCCGGGGGTGTATTGTGCGCACAATTTCAATCCCATGGTTGGAGTATTTGTGATATGTATGGTTGCCAAAATGGTCATTGGGATTATTGTGTATATTTGTCCTTCCCTTCCCCAAGCCCCTACTATGATGAGTCTTCTTTTTGTGATGAGAATTATAGAGTTATGGAGATGGAAGAAGTTGAGCATGGCCGAAATTGAGAGTTCAAGCTCATTTTGGAGTGTCTACTTGAAGAAGGAAACAAGGAGCAAAATACCTTGGAGGATCTTTTGGAGCTCCAAAATGATTTGGCACTTGAAAGGTTGCACTCAGAAATGGATGAAATGATTGAAACCTTAAGGGCTCAAAAAGCCTTGGAGGTGAATGAAAGCCAAGAACCTTCCTTGGAGATTGAAAATGAAAATTCTTCCTTGAACTTGATTAACACCAAGAAGAACTCTCAAATGCTCGAAATGAGAGAATGATGCTCATGTTGGAGACCATTCTTGAAAATGAGGAGAAGCGTAACTTTTCACTCGAGGACTTGAAACAAAGTTTGGCACACAATGATGAATAGTTATCATTGTGTTCGAGAAGGGTTCTCGCATTCGCGTAAGGCATCTGAGAAGGGAAACTGGGATTTTTATTCGCGTTCACGAAGGTATGGGATGTTAAGGCTATGCGTTCACTACAAGGACCTCACATTCGCGTAGAGTCAACTGTCAAATGGGGCTTCAGGCATTAAGCCTACATATTCGCGAAGAGGGTCTCACGTTTGCGTAAGGTCAGCCAGTGTAAGGTTCGTATTAACGAGAGGGCCCTCATGTTCGTGAAGGAGGAATTTCTGGTCAACATCTTTTTGTTCAACGTGAACGCGAGGCTTTGACCACGTTCGCGAAGAAGGGATGACCTAGGCATAATTTGAAGTTCAAAAATGAGGGTTTTGAATTTATATCACAAAATTGAATTGGGAGCTCACTCCTTTATGGTTATATCCACTAATCTATGTTTGATTGTATCATTTCATTTCGGATTTGGGTGAAAAACTGCGAAAAATTGAGAGAAGGTCTTATTTTGGGGGTTTGATCGAGATTTTTGTATCGTATTTGAGTAAATTTGGTATGGTTAGACTCATGAGTGAATGGATATTCATATTTTGTGACTTTAATCCAATTCTGAGACGTGGGCCAGAGGAGGCTTTTTGGGCGTTTTCCTAATTTCTTTCCTTAGCTTTGATTTTGTTAGCAAGACTAGTTTCTTGTACCTATATTTATGTTATGTAACTGTTTTGGACTAGATTTGGGTCGTTCAGTGTCGGATGTACGTGGAAAGAGCATTGTGACAGATTGATTTAAGCTTGGTTCGAGATAAGTGGATGACCTAACCTTGTGTGGGGAACTCCCTATAGGATTTGGTACTGTTTGATATGTGATTGTAGTGTACGTGAGGTGACGAGTACGTATACATGCTAATTATTGAAGAAAACTCCATTTTCATTAAGTAAAATATCTGTTTTCCTTTAACAGAGCTACACTAGCATATGTTATTATCCTGTTTAATTTAGAATAACATGTCTGTGTGTCTTAATTGCTTATCTGGACTCTGTGTAGCAGGCTTAGTGAATTTCCTACTTCTACATTGACTTGTACTTAGTCTGAACCGTAGGATTTTTGTGTTGTAGTTGTAACTCTACTATTTGAGTTGTATATTTACTTCGGGACTATGGAACGATATTCCAGGAGATCCCCCTGTACTATATATTTTCTATGGGACTACGAAATAATATTTCAAGAGATCCCCCAACATTGTGTATTTACTTTAGGACTATGGAACCGTATTCCGGAAGATCCCACTGCACATTTCATTTTGGACTATGTGACGGTATCCTGAGAGATCCTATGTTGTTATCGCTATGTTCTTAGCTGTTCTCTTTCATTGATTCTATTCTTGTTAGATTTTCGTAGTTACTTTTACTGTGATATTTTGTTCTGTCTTATTTATTTATATTTATACTAGTAGGGCTCTGACCTGATCTCGTCACTAACCAAGGTTAGGATTGACACTTACTGGGTACCATTATGATGTACTCATGACCTTTCCTGCAGATGTTTTTTGTGTGCAGATCCAGATTGGTCTCACCAGCCTAATCACTAGTTGCAGTCGCTGCTACTTATTGGAGGCTTCAAGGTACATATGCCCGTGCCCGCATATTCTCGGAGTCCCCCTATATCCACCTATGTTTATTTTTCCTTCTTTTTATGTAAAAATTATGTATAGAACATTTAAAGCTTCCTAGTAGCTTGTGACTTGCGGCATTTCGATTTTGTGAATTCTTTAGTACATTTCAAAGGTGATAATTGTATATGCCGTATGGTATTCAGTTGCTTATTAGATATTTGTTGTTGTTAGTAGTTAATGTTCATGCTTTTTTTATTTCATTTCCACATAGTTTTAGGTTTACCTAGTCGTAGAGACTAGGTGCCATCACGATAACTCATGGAGTAGGAAATTAGGTCATGACAAAACCAAAGCAAATTTACAACAAGCTTTAAAAATGAAAGACTTAGGAGAATTGAAATATTTCTTAGGCATAGAGTTTGTTAGACCAAAACAAGGAATACTCATGCATAAGAGGAAATATGCCTTGAAACTTTTCTATGAAACAGGTCTTGCAGCAGCTAAACCCGCATTCCAACATGAAACTCACAACAACAAAATATGATGAACATCTCAGAAGAACTAAGCCTACTGCATTGTTAGATGAAGAACTGTCACATTCAACTCCTTATCAAAGACTGATAGGTAAACTTCTATACTTAAAAATGACAAGGACATACATCTCATTCAGTGTACAAATACCGAGTTAAAATTTATAAAAAACAAAGAAATCTCACATTGAAGCAGCTATAAGAAAATTGAAGTATATCAAAAACAGTCGTGGCCAAGGGATACTACTCTCCAGTACTTGCAACAACACAATTGTAGCATATTATGATGCATATTAGGCCGGCTTCCCACATTCAAGAAAATCTGTCTCAGGATATCTAATCAAATTTGGAAATATTTTAATATCATGTAAATCAAAAAAATAAACCACAGTTTCAAGAAGCTCGGCAGAAGCCTTGCAGCGATTCTCGCAGAACTTATCTAGCTAATGAGATTTCTAAATAAGTGGGGGTTAATACCAAACTACATGTGGAGATATTTAGTGATAGCAAAGCTGCAATGTAAATTGCTGCAAACTCTATTTATCACGAAGGATGAAGTATATCGAGATCGATTGTCACTTCATTAGAGAAAAAAATCATACAAGGTCTAGTCAAAACAACATACATCTCTACTAAAGAACAACCTGCATATGTTTTGACTAAGGGACTCAACAAAATTTCAGCATAAATATCTTTCTTCCAAGATAGGTGTTCTTAAATGTATTTTTAGTACTTAGGTCAAGGGAGAGTGTGGAGAAAGATATAACATAGTTAGTTAAAACAAGGGCATTAGGGTAATTTCTTATAGTTAATTAGTTAGCCCCTAACAGCTCATTAAGTTGTTAGTGTCAGTTAGTTAGAGATGGGACTATTCCTATATATCTCTAGCTTTTATACAAATGTATATAATGTAGTGATATATAATTTTTTCATTACATACAGACTTCTCCTTCTCTTTATTTTTTTGCTTCCTCCTCCTCCTTCTTCATCTGGGTAAGCACCCATTATCAGTTGAGTCCATGATTAACATGTCTATGCGCGTACATCGTGTGGTCAGTCTTGGTTCCTTTTGGAGCATGGCCTATATAGAAAATAAGGGCTTTCTTAACCCCAAGGCACTATGATGTAATAGAAGAAAGAAACGATTTGTCAATTCTAGTGGCCTTCCAATAATCTGATGCAGTTGCTCAATTAGGACGAACTCCATAAGGATATTGGAAATATGTTATTCTCATTTTGTGTTTCTGTTACCATGTACACTTGTGTGGAGGAAAATTGTATTAGAAAATGTTGCTCATGGTGTCTGCGTCCACTATGGAAGAAAGAACAAAAGAACAAACATTGTTGCAATTTGGTTACAAGAAAGACATTTTACCCACATACCAGGTATTTTTATCTCTCTACTACTATGAATAACACTACCACTTCCCCACAACCAGAACCACCAGATCTTGGCTCCATGCAAATTAACACTCCTTAGAATACAAACCATACTTCCACAACTTTCCCACCTTTAACTTTCGCACAATCACTGCTATCAAATAACCAATTTTTCCCGCTTCTAATACATGCTACGAAACTCATACAAATATTGATCTTATAGACAAAACTACAAACAAACTTAACCATGCCACCTTCATCCCCCTTACATCAACAGATAAGTCATGCCTCTATTCTCCATGAAAATTCTTCGTCATAGTAAAAGTTTTCAAAAGGAAAGGGGACATTAAACACTAAGTGCTAAACTACATACACTTTAGAAGCCCACAAAAAACCCTCCACTAATAGATTTGGGGTCTGGGTACATTTTAGTTAAATTTCAAAAGGAAGAAAATATACTTAAAGCCTTACACTATGGATCTTGGTTCATTTTCAATCATTTTCTTTCAGTTCGAAAGTGGGAACCAAAGTCTATAGTCTCCAACATTCAACTCACCTACATAACTATATGGATACGACTGCCGAACTACCTACTTAGTTCTATGACTTTGAAATACTTCAAGGAATAGGAGAAAAAAATGGTTCCTCCTTAAAGTTGACACATGCACTTTGGCAACTACACGGGGACGATATGCACGAATATGTATCGAAGTACCTTTGGAAAAGCCTCTCAAAACTCATGTGTACATAGGTATCAATAAACAACAAACTGTATGAATGGCTCAACATGTTATGCACCATATGTGGAAACTAGGCTACACTAAACTTTTTCTGTTCCTCTATACCTACTCCCTCAACTCCAACACCTCCAACATTGCTGAACAGTTCGATGAAAGACCTTTCACCCATGCACCCAATACATGCAACTACCCCAAAAAAAATCAACAACCAACTACAACAACGGGCGAATGGAAAACAGTCACCTTTCACCAAAAGCCTTATACGAATTCAAGTTACAAAAAAAATGACTCCTTGACTCATTGGATACGCAGACAATCTACTACAACCAACAACGTATGACTCATCGAATATGCGGACAATCTACTACAACCAATAACATACACATAGTACCATTGGCGGTAGACGGCGTGAGATCCACATATATGGGCCCTAAATTGTCAATTACAAGGCCTGGCCCAAATGAAATATTCATAAAAAATAGTACCAATGACTTTTCTACTCCTCCCCCCCCCCCAAAAAAAAAACAAATCTGCAACAAAAATACCCTTAATTTTTTAATGAGTGATAATATAATGGACCAAACAAGCGCCGTTGCAGGTCCAAGTGGCATAGATCACCATGTAAGTGAACCAACTAGCCCAAATGACCCTTTGAGCCGAAATATCAAACTTGTACACCACCTTGTTGACTCATCAACAACACCAATTAGGAAGGGAACCAACAGCCACCACGTGGACTCCATAGTTGCCATCTTCACTACTGCAGGCCCATACATCTCCACCTCACCCCTATCTATAGCTACTCAATAACAAACCTATGGCATGTCACACACTGCATTACATCAAATACAGAATAACCTACATACTCAAAGCCACTATCTACACTTCCCCACCTAGACAATGATATCATTACTAGCGAAGTCCAATACCCTAACCAAGATACCACCACTTGTCTTTCACGTGACCACATCCCCAATGAAATTATACCTACTAAACCCACATCAAATTAACCGCTTGGATTAACCTCTCAAACACAATTACTTAGTAATCAACCACCATCAAATAACACCCCATCCCCATCTATTGCCTTTTCAATTATTCAAAGGTGCTTACACAATAATGAATTATTTATACCACAACCTCCAGTATCGAAGGATGCTATCCTTCACCAATGGAAACCTCCTTCAACACCCGATATTCCTCAACAACATAACCATGCAACCAACACAAGATCACCTTCCACCACCAACCCCTATCTACATCACTCAATACCCACCCATACAAATATAATCTCAATCATGGTTAGAGAAGAGTCTTCAAGACCATGCATTGACATTCACCATGGAATTAAACAACCAAGATGTTACAGTGATGATCGAGAACCCAACAGACATAGCACAAATTTTAACGGAGGGAATGCGAAGATGGTTTGAACAATACAACCAACATCTCTAGGCCATGCAACCACCATCAGCCTTCACCACTCTCAACACATGATACCTCCAACTCTAACACCTCAACACCCAGGAATCCCATCCATACAATACCACCACTCAACACCACAGGACACCCTGGACCTACCATTTTATCCCATACAATAACCACCCCAGACTTTTGTTCCTTGGATTCAACAGAGATCACAGATAGCACAATCAATTCCTTTCCATGTCAAGCCTCACCTTATCACCGGCTCACCACCCATGACTCCACTCCAGCAATCCAGTCCACCTCCATATGAACAAGATAAAATAGCCTAATTAGACATAGTAGAAATAATGGCAGAGATACTCGAAACACGACCAATTTTGTGTTATCTAAATTGAAAAAAAAACTTGCACCCTCAAAGAACAGTAAGAAAGAAAAGTGATTATCGCTGCCCGCCGGAACTACAAAGTTTGTCCTTAAACATACGCCCTACATGCAATCCAGAGGCAGTAAAATTTTTCTATAGTGTTGATCCTAGCACTGACTCCAACGACACATCTACTGGAGAGGGAGGAACAACCATCTCCACTACCCAACCCCAATAATCAATTCGTGCAATCCATCATATGGAACTGCCAGGGAGAATAATCGCTAGAATTCAGATGAAACTTTTGATCAATATTCAACTATCACAACCCGACTTTGGTAGATTTTCTAGAAACTCACATGCACGATCATAAGAGTCTCGATACACAGATTGGACTCACACACTTGGCTCAATCACTAGTTGAAGGCCTCTCTAGGGGATTCGCCTTGCTTTGGAATGATGGTATGCTCAAACTCGACCAAGTAGCAGTTACAAGCTAAGAAATTCACTCTACTGTCCAGGTGCCTCCAAACCTAAAACTTGCTTATTATCAGTTATTTACGCAAAAAATGATTCCTTTGCACGCACAATATTATGGGACAATTTAAGAGCTTTGCATAATCACTTAAAAATGCCTTGGATAGTCGAAGGAGATTTTAATAATATTACTAAAGATCCTAAAAAATTTGGGGGTTTAGAAATAAATAATAAGAGAAGTGACAATTTTTTATGATTCCTTAATTATTGTAACCTAGTTAATCTAGGTTACACAGGTAGTAGATTTACGTGGTCCAACAATAGATACCTTACATCGTATCTTAGAAAGGTTGGGTAGATGCGCAGCAAATTAAGAGTGGTTAAACATGTTTTCATAAGCCTCCGTACAACATCTACCACTAACCCACTCCGACCATATACCGTTACTCCTAAATCTTCATAAACATTATAAAGCTCCTAATGAAAAAATATTCTATTTTGAAATAATATGGACTACTCATCCTCGATTTTCTACATTAATAACAAACAATTGGACTCCTAACAAGTATACACTCAATGCAAAAAAATATTTTTGAATAGAATCGAACAACTTTTGAAAATATTTTTAAAAATAGAAAACTACTACTTGTATGAATTCAAGGCATCCAGACCTCTCCAAAGTACACTACTAGTCAGTTTCAACAAAATCTTGCAATTAATCTACTTGGATAATATAACAATATCCTCAAATTGGAAGAACACTTTTGAAAACTCAAAATTCGCATAAATTGGCTTCAAGGTAGGGAAGCCAACATAATTTTTTCACCTTACTACTTTACAAAGACAATGACATAATCGTATTACTGCGCTAAAAGACTCAGCGGGTAGTTGAATTTCGGACCAACAAGAAATAAATCTCTCAATTAAAAATTATTATCACAACTTATTTACCACTTTTGTACCTACCACACGTGTCCTACTTACATAGCCACTTACAATACCATCAATACTCAGGAATCTGCCAATTTGGCTTCCCCATGACTACAATGGAAATAACCAATGCCATCAAATTTCTCCAACCCTTAAAGGCTCCTAGGCCAAATGGACTACACCCACACTTCTACCAAAATTATTAGAACAAAATGGGTTTATCAGTAACTTCCTTCTGTCTGGAGGTCTTTAGTACCCAACAAATGCATCGTAGGTGAACAAAACGTATCTATGCCTTACACCTAAAGTATAACATCCTACCTCCATTACTTAATACCGTCTCATAAGCCTTTGTAACACACTTTACAAACTAATTACAAAAACTATAGTCAATCGTATTAAACCCCTACTATCAAAGATCATAAGACCTGAAAAATCCACGTTTCTAAAAAATCATAAAGCATCTGATAATGCAATAATCGTGCAAGAGATCAGGCACCATTTTAGGGAAAAATAATGGTCACGCATCTTTTATCCTTAAATTATATCTAGAGAAAGCTTTTGATGAATTAGAATGGGGCTTTATACATGACATTCTCCAGTACTTTAATTCTTCAAAATACATGATACAACTAATTATGTATTACATTACCACTTCCTCTATCTCAATCCTAATTAGTGGAGCACCCACTCCTTTCTTCACTCCCTCAATAGGCATCCGTCAAGGAGACACTCTCTCACCTTATATATTCATCATATGTATAGAGATGTTATCTCGTAAAATATAAAGTGGATTATAGGAATTGACTATAAAATTATCCAAATAAGGTGCCATAATATCTTGCCTCTTTTTTGCTGACGCTATCTAAATTAACTACAAGGATCATGAACTCAAAAATAGGCACTCTAAATCTCTTTACAAAAGCTTCTGACTTAACAATCAACTATTCCAAATCAAATAATTTTTTTCTCAAAGAATTCATCCATAAATAAACATAGTGTAATAAATTCATTTCACATGAAAGAGGGGTTAACTTTTGGGAAATACTTAGGATACCCTATATTCAATAACGTCCTACAAACTCAAACTTCGAATTCCTTCATGAGAACTTTAAAAATAGATTTGCGGCCTGGAAGACTAACTTGTTAACCATGGTAGGAAGAACTAGTCTAATAAAGGTTACACTAAACTATTCATCAAATCATGTTATGTAACTTATTAAAGTACCAACTCAGATAACAAAAAAATTTAGAACATTATCAACGAAACTTTCTTTGGGGAACCACTTCACAGAAACATAAAATTTATCTTATTAAATGGGAGACAATTCAATTTCCTAAAGAATATGGTGGTCTAGGAATACAAAACCTTAAGGTTAAAAATGATGCTCCACTTGAGTCACTACCTTGACGAATGCTCAACGCCCCCTCCTCCAATTGGGCCTCAAACCTTATTTCTATATACTTCGGGCAACGTAGTCCTTCAAACATATTTATTTAACTATATAATAAGTGAAGACTTGAGTACGACAAAGGGCATTACAGTGAATATGAATTGTTTTATGGGTAAATTAGTAATTTGATCTGTATTCATTCCCTTTCGTTTCCATCTGGAAGGTTCTTTATTCCACTGCCTTTCTCTTTTCAGGGCTTCTACTTCTGCTCTTTCGTCACTCCCACCCTTCCCATCTTCTCCCCCTCTCTCTCATTGCTTGAAACCCTTAGTTTTTTATCTTCTTACTTTGCTGTTCGTAAATTCTACCCATTTCCAAATGATCTTTTTCTCCCACTCCTCTCTCCTGTATTTCTCTGTTGCTTTTCACTTTTGGGTGTCACCTCCTGTATATTCCAACCCATTTATGGTTTATAAATTTCATTTTTAGTTCTTGTAAGTTTTTCCTTTTTCTTCCATTCTTGCACTGACTTTTACCCATCCCTTTTGGATTCCTTTAAAAGTTTGTGCATATTTACTTCAATTTTAATTTCTTACTCTTTCTCATAATTTCTTGCTAGATATTTTATATACATGTCAGTAATAGTAATTTTATCTGATCTGCACATGCATCTTTAAAATTAGATGGTTGGTGCATGTAATTATGTATTATATTGGATTACGCATTGATGTCTTTTCGACTTTTGAGACTAATAATTACTTAAATCAAATATTTTGTGAAACAATTTATATTATTAAGCTTGTTGTTGGAAGGTTGTGTCTTCGCTACTTACAAATTCTTTTAGCTATTGACAGTATCTACAAAGGGGGCGAAAATGCAAGAGAATTCAAGTGTAAAAAGGACTTAGAGGAACCAACAATTGCAGAAGAGGAGTAGCAAACTCAGAAATGACGAGGTAAAATGGCTAACCTGAAAAAGCTTTTTATCACATAATGAATATGTATTATCGGCGGCAAGTATGTGGACGCAAGTTCACCATTAGACTATTCTGAAGATTTGTATGCAACATATGATTTTAGCCACTTAGGGTATCATAGATGTTATAATTTTGGACATCGGTTATTTAAGATATTTGTTTAGAATTTTTTTTTGTATGCCATAGATGTCTGTTTATGTACAACAAATATATGCATTTTTCTCTTGATATTATTTGTTGATTTGCATGAAATGTTCTGCGGAGGTTAGGTAGGCAGGATGAGGAGAACTTTACTAAGTCAAGTAAGTCTTTAAATCTCTTAGGATAATTTTATAACTATTTTAGTCTTGGCGACTCTGGCTTCTTCATTAGCAACTTTCATATTTTCTAAGTTTCATTTGTCTATTCCTTATGCAGTTAACCATATTCAAGTTACTTCGCTTCCGAGTATTTTTGCTTTGTTTGTGTGAAAACGCATTTTTTCAGGATTTGTTTCTTAGTATTCTCACTAAAGGTAGATTTATTAAAAAGGAGTATATATATTTTTTCAGAGCATTCTTTGGAATGAAAAATGTTTATCATGCATTCATGATTCATCCTTCAATCATATTACTCATGTTCAAAATAAGCTCACAGGACGACTGAGCAGAAAAAGAAGTTCAATATATTATAGTTGCATCAAATTTTAGGCAAATGAGTATTAAGTTATGTTGCACAATTATGAGAGAAGGACTATGCGAAATTATAGGTACAACATGAGATTTCATTAGTGAAATGGCCAAAGGGCTTAAGTGACAAATATATAATCTGCATTGATTTAAGAATCAACGGAACAATTTTCATGAGAAGTTTAGCCTAGGCAAAAAGTACAAAAGTTTTTATGTTTACTTCCCTAATGATTCAAAGAAAATTTTTAATGGGTTTGATTTTGATCTCGATATATCTATTGTTGTGGTACAACCTGAAGATAGTCTTTGCGGTGTCTTTGCAGCAATACTTTGGTTTCCCTTTTGTTTCTCTCATTTGAAAGTAAATTAAATTAATTCAAAGCAAATATTCACTGATTTTGTAATTTTAACTTTCTGTGGTCTTGGGCAGATAGTTTTAGTTTTGTAGTTTAACCCAAAACAGTAAAGGTAAGGCAAGCTCAAATGAACAACCATTCCATTTTTTTATTCCCAGGTCCTCCATTGTTTTCAACATTCTATGCTTGTGAGAAAATATAACTTTCTTTCCCTTATGAACAAGGCAGAATGCAAAGCGAGATACTTATTTAAAAAAATAAGAAAGAGAGATAACTGGTACATTAATTATTTTGAGATCACATGCAAGTGTTCAAAGAAATCATTTATCTATTTTGGTGTAATTTCAACGACTCAATAAGGAACAACTTATTATAACACCATCCAGAGAATGATCTAATTTGAAAATGCAGCTATGAACCATTTTTGGACATCCTTAGCCATTTAGGCACTGAAATATTAATAATTCCCTAAATATTATGGAGAAAGGAAGAAAACAAAAGAAAAACAATTGACAAGTAACATCTCTAATATTAAATTACTCCCAATAAATTGATAGAGTTAATCTGGAGCTATTTCATTATCTATTCCATTTTATTTGATTTTTTCATTTTTATTTTCATTAACGTTGAAGCTTCATAACTTTTTTTTTTCGTTTTCTGTTATTTTCTTCTATAAATCGAATGTCTTTTGTTTAAACTTACTTGAATAGCTTGTGTTGGACAAAATGAGTTCTCTCATTTGTCTATACTATTGAATGACGTGTTACAAGCTTTTGCATTAAATGAGAATAAAAATGATAATTCTTACCTATATTTCTTGATTTATCCTTTTTCTTTTAAAAATAAAATTATAATCTAGCTTAGCAGTAAGGATTACAATGTCTAGACTATCTAATCTATTTGCAACCATGTTGGCCAAACGCTACTATAGTTTTTGATTTATCTGTTCAACATACCTTCATTGTGATGTTTGTGTAATATTTGTATGTAGAAAAAGTCTTTGTGGTAGCTCACTAGATACTATCTCTTATTTGTCCATTTTAAAATTTGGTTTCACTTTAACTAAAATAATAACAGGTTGATGTTATTTGAGAAATCTCATAGCAATTGTTTTGAAGAAAAAGAGTACATTGATCCTTGTAGTGTATTTTTTTCTGATGTCTTTATTTGTGCTTCTCTGTTCTGTTGTGTACCATTCTTTTCTTTTATTCTTAGGATCCTTTATTCTTAGGAGAGTAGAAAGCTCAAAACATAATAATTAGTTGCCTCATGAGTCGATGTATAACCTACTTGAATCTTTCAGCCTTTTTTTAATTGACGCATGTCACGCTCCAATAGTACCAAGAAGAGCATATGTTTATTAAACTTTCTTGTGATACTTTTTATATTTTTTCTGTCCTTCGAGAATCCTTTATGGGTGTTTATTTCTCTAGCAGCAGCTGCACTTTTAAACTGCTGATTCACCTTAATTTATTATCTCTAAATTGCTATTGTTTTTTGCATTGTTCAGTTTTAGCTTGAATTCATCTAAGTCATTTTATCGTAAGACTGGAAGATTTTGTTTGTTTGTTTGTTTGTTTGTTAGGGTGCCAAGCTCGAACTCTAACCTGGTGGAATGAAGACGACTCTCTCAACCACTATGAACAACACTGTTTAAGATTATAAGATCTTGAAATTTCTGATGTTATGTGGCTTTCGTTAACAAAATGACCTACCATCTAGCAATAGCAAATATTTTTATCTCAACTATAACAGAATACTGCAAAATATTAAAAAATAGAAGTTGTAGCTACCATTTAATAATTTTTCATAACACATACCTTCAAAATTATTGAGCGAATTATCTCTTATTTTTATATTCTTTTGGCTTTAACAAGTAATTAATTTAATATTCCACTTTGAATTAGAGCATACTTGAATTGAAATATTAGTTCAATTAAAAAATATACACATGCCTCTAATATGCCACAAGTTCTTAGCATATATTAAAATGTAAGTATTGTTTAATCTTGGAAAGAATAGCATGAAAATTTCCTTAGTAGCAACAGAACTCAAAAAAGAATGTGAAGGAGGAACGACAAAAATAAAAAATTAGAAAATGAAGGCCAAAGATACAACTAATAGAGAGTCAATGACTTACCATCCATCTACAATCTTGTCAAGGCATAAAAGAATGAGATTTAAGTTCTCAAGTGCCTCCCTCTGGTCAATGTTATTCCTAAAAACATTGCACGATGAATTACACAATAAACTTGCACAGATCAAAAGACCACAACCAAACATCATAAAATCACTTGGGCTTCATGGTATGAATATTTGGTGAGAATTTTACCTAGAATACAACCCTTTAAAGACTTATTTATATACATGTATTTATGTAAGCTTCCCAAAATTAAATGCAGATAAGAATTTAGCCTTGTGTTTTTTCAAGTTAGAAGAGAAGCCTATGTGCTTATATAGACTTTTTACATGAGAGTAAGGGAATTATTGGTGACGCAAAATTGTAATTGTTAAATATTTCTTTTGCGGCATCCTACATGTGTTCTTTGAGTATATTTTGATCTTTATGTTTCCTGGTTTCTTCTTCCAGCTGTAAATTCTCTATATCAAAATTGTTTCCTCGAATCATTGTTGTTGCATCAATGGCTCTACTATGCACTGCTGAGTTCATATTCTTCTATCCCTTTCCTTGTGAGGTAGGTAGTTGTGTGCTCTGCAGTTTTGTTACTTCTGAAAATTATAAAATTAATACAACAACAACAACAATAACAACAACAAGCTAGTATATTCCCACAAGGTGGGGTCTGGGGAGGGTAATATGTAGACATGCCTTACCTCTACCCGAGAGGGCAGAGAGGCTGTTTCCAATCGACCCTCGGCGCATTGAAAAGAAAGGCAAACAAAATTATAAAATTAATAGTGATGAATAATCACTCAGTTGGTATTTAATTATTTGTTTAATGGAAACACTATGCAATTGCATTTTTTTAGTGTTGCTTAAGTTCTATAACTGCATGTTTGGCATTTCTGTTCAATGCTACTGCAAAAGAAAGCTTATAAAAACAAAGGCTGGTGGAATGATGAATTTCACAGAAACTGTCTTCTTTTGTCCAATGCGTAAATAGTGTTCTCATGTAAACAAGCTGAATATCGTACTAAAGGAAGTAAGCTCAAGAATGTACTTTCTTACAAGTACATATATAGGTTGAAGCATTATATGTTATACATATTTAATTACTTTGATAGTATTACTTACTTTATTAGCAATCATGCTAAACGAGTAAAAGAACGGCAAGAACATTCTTTTGGTGTTAAATCTCTTTGATAATTTTGTACAAATAAAACAAATATCAAGGTCGGGCATATGCCCGTGCACACACAGGCACCGCTATCTAGTATACTACATGGAAAGCCATAACATTGGGATGGTCTAATTTTTAAAAAGGACTTACTTGGAATATAGGAAATGGTAATTATATCAACTTCTGGACGGAACCCCGATTACGCCCTAATTTGATCTTACGTAATCAAATTGAAGCTCCTCTACCCCTATACGAGAACACATCTACATTAGTACTATATGTTTCTAACAATTCCATTAGCCTTACTAAATTACCTTATGAGCTGCCAAGTAATTTAACTAATCTACTTCGCACTTTCTATCTTCTCACCCTTACTAATAAAACTTCCTATGATTATATTTACTGGGGACTCACGATCAATGATACTTCACTGTAAAGTCCCTTTATTAAAAATTGTATGATACAAATGGAAATCATTCTTTCAAGTGGCTATGCAAACTTCAACCACCGAAAATAAAAAAAATTCCTTTGGCTCATGAATCACCATCGATTACCTACAACTTACCTCCACAAAATTAATGTAACCACGAATTCTATTTGCTCTATATGGCATTGCCATGATGAAATAATACATCACCTATTTTTTCATTGCCAACCAGCACAAATAGTATGGCACCATTTGGGTATAAACCCTGTTGAAGGAGCCTGCAAAGGTTTCATGAAAACACCCCACTAAAGTTATTAAATTTTATTCTAAAGCACCTATAATTCCTGGACAAGTTCACCCACACATCCTCATTCCATATGATCCATGGCATATATGGAAATGTCGGAATCATAATATTTTTTAAGAAACACATCATCATCCTACTAGGGGCGGATTTAGGGGCGCAAGGGTGTTCACCCGAACACCCTTCACCGAAAAATTATACTGTATATATAAGGTAAAATCTATTTTTTACCTCTATATATTAAGTTTTGAACACCCTTAACACTATCCAAAAGTGTAGTTTAGTGGTCAAGGGTATTCAAAATTTACATAAGGTCATGAGTTTAATTTCTACTAGCTACAAAATATTTTTTTTGAACACTCTTCATGAGGGTTCTGGCTCTGCCACTGCATCCTACCATTCAAAATATTATAGGACAAGCATCCGAGTACCATTATCTAATTATAAACACTAGTAGTAATAAAAGCACATTCCATGCCCACATTCATGTCAAATGGAACCCTCAACCACCAGGTTGTTTTAAGCTCAGTACTGATGGAGCATGTAAAATCACTCAATACTAGGCTATATAGGCACAAGGGAAACGGGGAACCATACTTATATGGAACTACATGCACTCCTTGATGGATTACAAATTGCCATACGTCATCACATGACATCACTGAAAGTCAATGTTGATTCAACTGAGATAATTTTTCTCCTTCAATCCCCCAGTCTACATTACTCATAAATACTACATGAATGCAGGCATCCGCTACAACAATTGGGTCGGCCTAGAGTGATCCACATATACAGAGAGCAAAATCGAATAGCATAAACTAGCCAAACATGGAACAACTTTGGATAATGGTGCTCCAACTACTATCATATGGCAGCCGCCACCTTTTGTTTTACAAGATTTGCTAATTGATCAGCAGGGCAAGCTATACTTGCGCACAACAACAATACCAGCGCAACTTGATCCACCCTCTTTTTGTTTAGATATGCTGGCAAGTGATTGTAATATGAACCATGCATCATTTTTTAATATGGTACAAATGAGCAATAGAGCTCCCCAACCTGTTTGTAACACAGTGCGAACTAGGCACTCCGCTCGTTGTAATGTTACGTAATTTATAATAAATTTTTATTTTGACAATTTTTTTTTTAACTACGTAGCATTTAAACTAAATGGTTTGGATTTGTCAAATGTTTTGCTGAAACTTGTTAAAATATGCATCATCAATTGATGAATGATATCAAGATAGAATAGAATATGGATACAATAAAATACATTATTTTGTTCGTTGTTAGATGGATCGAATTAAAATCACTTTCTAGATTCATTTCAAATAAAATGATATTATTTCGTTTTAATAGTATCTTTTCTGGTTGATTTTGCAAAATAAAACGAGCATCAATAGTTTTGGATCATATCTTGTACATTCCTTTATTTTCTTTTGTTTTTATGTCCTTCTGCATGCCGTCACTGAACAGTTCAGGGGAATTAAGAACAATGCAGATTCAGTCGACTATATCAAATAAAAGATCTCATGAAGGATATTGAAATTTGACTTAATTAGCTCTAGATTTTCAGTACTCTTTGTTGTTAGATGCCTTTTTAAACTTTTATAACAAAGCTTTTTTCTAGTATTTGACCAGAAACAGCGCAAAGTGTTTTTAAATTTGATGTTTTTCCTACTCTCAGCATGGCACTTTTTTAATAAAGTTATTCATCTTTTATATATTCAAGCCCTTCTAGTAAACAAATCACTGGGAAGTTAGCTCCGAGATAGAAACTTTTGAAATTCATTTTCTTCTTTCAATCTTTTGCCAATTGCATCATTTTTTATTTTGCATTTGAATTCTGTTGTTGTAGTCTTTTGGTTCCAAAAAAGACAAATCTCTCTTGAATTAATTATGATGTTTTAGATCGATATCTCACATAATAGATGTGACTTCAATTCTCGCTATCTTTTTTAGATCGATATCTTACATAATAGATGTGACTTCAATTCTCGTTATCTTTTTTGCCTTTAATTATCACGCGCCCCGGTGTAAATGAATTTCTTTTCTAAATGTGTACTGGATCCAAATGCTGATTTGTTTCCTCTCAAGTCATACCTTCTTTGTTCAATTGGATCTTGCTATAACAGATTGTGATACACTTCAGATATTCCATACATAACCTTTCAACAAGATAATATATAATTTGTGGCATATTTCAAGATTTTTACCAACTTTTGTGGTCTTATTTTCTCGCCGAAGCTATTCAAATATTTTAACATTTAGAAGCCATCAAAAGCATGCACCTGCGTCAAAGTAACACACTGAATTAATAGGTGGCAAAACAAATCCAATTTTTAGTAATCCACCCAAGTTCAAATAGGTTGCTTATGATCTCTTCGTTGACTCGATCCAAAGGGTTGGATTCCAAATTACCCATAAAACTATCGGGTTAAACGGGTCAAAATAGTGTAATTCGGCGGTTTAAAAGAACTGATCGACATGTTCAAAAACTTGTATTATTATTATTGGACTCGTCTTCCAATGTCGGCAATGTAGAAGGTGGCTCTATTTTCTTCACTCATAACTTGCTGAAGTATTTTATCTAGAACAAGTCAATATATTCCTGATCCTCTGCAATGTAGAATATATTCTTTGTCTATTTATTTGGATATACGCGTGTGTGAAACAAATTAAAAGTAATATACTATTTCAAGGTAAGAAATTAATTAACGACTATAATAAAGATTAAGACACAAAACATAAACAAAACTTTAAGTTATGGTTAAAAAATGTATCGTTCAATTCCATTTATGTACCAACGAACGAATCATCGGTTAAGCCTGAGACTAATTATTTACATAGTTTCTAGTATAGGGGTGTTTAAACATAACATGAAAATTACACCAAACCGAAAAACCAAATCAAACCGATTAAAAAACCCAACTAGGTTTGGTTTGACTTGGTTTGGTATTGAGTAAAAAAACCCGAACCAAACCAACATATATATATAAATTTTATTTATATTTTTAAGACTTTATAGTGAAAAATATTTGGGATCCTCTCATGTATTAACCCTGAAAGCGTAAATTAACAAAAAAATATTGCTAGACGACTAAGAAAATAACTATCATGTGTTACTAAAAAAATTCTCCCATTAGAATATTTTAATAGATCATATTCAATTTTTTTCATATTTACTAAACATATATTCACTTATCAAAGCTTTATCTATAATTTTAACAAAGTAAGATTGAAATAATATTAATGTAATAAAAAAATCCGAAAACCCGAAAAACCCGACTAAACCAAACCAATCCAAACTGATATAGTTGGTTTGGTTTGGTTTGAGTAAAAACCGAATCAACTCGGTCCATGTACACCCCTAATTTCTAGTTATCTCCTTTCCCACTCAATGAAATAGATTACGCTAGAGTTCTTCTTATGATAGCGCATGAAGGAGGACTCTATTTATAATGAGTATTTACTCATCACATATACCAATTGTTAATGAGCCTTATTACTTATCCACCACATAATCAAATTAGCATCATGCTATATACATAATTTTCACAAGTTGGATCAAGCCATATATATTATATATACTTTTCAAAATCTAAAGCATAATTAAGTCCAAATTCCATGATTTAATTTCAAGGAAAAATTTGAATTTCGAAAGAGAAACGAACTATATGTGAATGCGTAATCCCATATTCGTACAGAATGCTTTTATAATACAGCATAGTAAACCTTCTATAAGGTATACTTTTCTTTATATATATATATATATATATATATATATATATATATATATATATATATCACAATTTACAGAAGATATATATATATATATATAGGTATAATTTGCTTTAATAACTCCCTTTTTTTTGTGATAATATTAATTAGAGTGCAGTGAAGCTAATATGTCAAATGTTATGGAAGAGAGCAGTATTGACTCATAAATCAGATCCCACTGATTTGATAACGTAGCAACATACCATGTGTTATTGACCCGACTAAAAATATGTCATATCTGCTTAATACTTTTGTGCTCTCTTCGGTTCTATCTGCAGTAGAACTCAGAATTTGTTTTCTGAATTCGGACAGTCCTCAAATTACATATAGCTTTTCGTATTTGTATGTTAGGCGTTTGCCATAATTTTCTTACAATATTTGATTTTTCTATCTCTTGAAGGAAAACATAAATATAACTACCTTAGTCTGGGTTTTCCTTTTTGTAAAAATAAATTATAAATTCTTTCATATTTGGCTAGTCCTTTTTCTGGTAGGAAAATATTTGGAGTACTTTCATAAAATTGGGTTCCTTAATTTCTTCTCCTTCAGTAGCATTCACAATGATGTAGTCATAGGGGGCTTGAGAGTAGTGTTTAGGGGGAGAACTTTACGGGACAAGTGTTAGTGTGTCACTGTGTTTGCCTCTTCGTAGGGTTGTTCTCTCGATATTTTGTACTAGCTTTTATTGTAGTAGATTGCTCATCTCCGTTGTTGACGTAGGTCAGTTGACCGAACCACGTTAAATGTTTGTGTCTCTATTGGTAAATTTCTCTTTGTTGTTGGATTTATCGTCGCTCAAAGTTTGCTTGCTAGCTTCTGCATGACACCTGGCTTTTTCGGTCCTAACAAGTGGTATCAGAGCCAGGTTCAAGACAGGTTCATCTAGCTTGTTCAGTTCTAGCTGCAACATATTTGACGATAATCGTAGTTTTTGAGACTGAGAAATTTGTCCGGATTGCTACGCACGTTGAGTCAAACTTTGTGGCGGAGATTTAGAGACGCAACATGTTGAAGGCTATGTGAAGAAGGTGGATCAAGTTTATTTTGTTAGAAAATTCAAGCCAATGGGAAGAATTGTTAGGTGTTTGCCACATATTTGGTTTTCCTATCTCCTTAAGGAAAAGGACAATATAATTACCTTAATTGGGTTTTCCTTGTTGTAAAAGAAAATTATAAATTCTTCCATATTTGACTTGTCTTTTTTCTTGTAGGAAAATGTTTTGACTTCTATAAATTGAGGGATAATTTCTTCCCATTCAGTAGCATTCACAATGTAGCCATAGGGGGCTTGAGAGTAGTGTTTAGGGGAAGAACTTTACGGGACAAGTGTTAGTGTGTCATTGTGTTTGCCTCTTCGTGGAGTTGTTCTTTCGATATTTTGTACTCGCTTTTATTATAGTGGACTGCTCATCTCCGTTGTGGACGTATGTCAGTTGACTGAACCACGTTAAATGTGTGTGTCTTTTTTGGTAGATTTCTCTCGTCGCTCAAGGTTTGCTTGATAGCTTGCACATGACACCTGACTTTTTTCGGCCATAACAATATCATTGGATAAGAATGGCCGTGGAAGAGAAATTATTTGAGGCTGAGAAGATACAAACTGATGAAACTTCTTCGGATATGGTGACAAAGGCGGCGGTTATAGATAAACATGAATTTTGTAGAAAATCGTCAGTCATGAAGCCTCTCAATAGTTCCTCTACTTGAAGACACATTTGGCCCCTTGGCTGGAGGGTAAGTTTGTTGGGTACATGCCCATGTTGTCCAGCCAAAGGCGTAATGGCCTAATCCTATTCTCTTTTGGTTTCCAATCCTATTTGGAATTGGATTCGGTTTATTCCTATTTTGAGTGGGTTTTGGCTTTAAGAGAAAGCACCACTCATGATCTATAAATTGGACAACATTGGAGAATTATTCTATGCTCATTGATACAAGTCTTTGAAAGACTTAAGCACATAAGAGTGAGTTTTATGAAAGCTTTCATCAAGAGAGAAGAGAGAAGAGAGAAGAAAAATAATTGTTTTGCTGCAGATTTTATTCCAACCAGCCAACTTCAAATCACATTTTGTGATTCGTTAATCATTGGATCGGGATTTTGACTGAATGTTCGTAACATCTTGGTATTCGATATGAACGGTGGAGATCATATTTGGAGCCTCGTAGCATCTGATTTCGATCCTCGAACAGCAGCTTTGTTTTGTGGATTATACTCTTTCTTAAATTGATTAGTTGTTGCTCTTGTTGCTATTGTTGCTCTGTGTTCGACCCTTTTTGTGTAGCCAATTTGGAGAACTTTTGTAACCCTCTTATTGTTATAGTGGAGCTTTTTGGAACTGTGATCCCGTGGTTGTTACCTTCGATTTGAAGTGTTTTCCACATTAAAATTTAGTATTCTTTATCTTCTTTATTTTCGGGTTTGCCTCTTCCTCAACATAATATTGTACTCGTTACTTCATTAACTGCATGTCGAGGTGCTGAAAGGCTGTTTAACGTTAAATTATCAAATTCTAGTAAAAATGGTAACTAACATGCGAGCTATATATGCATATAACTTAAAATCCAATTAAAATAGCTGGAGCTACCTGCTTTTAGAATGTTAACATCAATAGGCCAAGCTAAATATAGAAAGTGACTAGTCAGAATGACAGCCTCATTTCTGTTCTTGTATGTACATAATTGCTTTCACTTGATAGTATTAAATGAACAACTTCCGATTGAAGCTAAAACCAGGATTATTATTATTATTTTTCTTTAATTTGGAGTTTTCGTCATGATAAGTAGATTAGTGTCTTTAAAATCAGATAAACGGACTGATCGATGGTGGTACCAAAAGATACTTAAATAGTTGAAGATTTGAGATTAGTGACCTTTGTTGTTTGGCAGAGAAATAACAACGCCAACAATAACTACCCAGTATAGTCCCACAAAGTAGGATCTGAGAAAGGTAATACGTATACAGACCTTACTCTTACCCGAAAGGACAAAGATGCTGTTTCCTCGGCTCAGAAGAAAATCAGTATAGTTTAATACCGAAATTCAACAAATCTCTACTGTGTGCTGATTATTTAAGGAAAATCAGTAGAATAAGAAAAAAGGAAACCTACATAATTACAAAGATTGAAACTCAAATGTTCCTCAAGGACATAGCATTTGGAAGATTGTGGGATTCCTGCAGCCCCAGGTGGACACGAGAGACAGTGGTCCAATGGCCAATAGAGGAATCAAATTTGATATATCACTATATATAAGACCAATAGAGGAATCTAAATTTTATATTTTGGAAAAATAGAGTGCTGGAAAATCGCTTTGTTACAACAATTAAAATATATGTGAGAAATATAAAGCTTTTGTGCTTGAATTCCAAATAAAAATAGCATCCACTAAACTAAGATTACGTACAAACATGGTTCTGAAATAGATCGAATCTCATTTGATATATTTATACGTAATTTTATCTTAAAATTATTTTAATTTCATGACTTTGACCCGCAACCTTGCTAATCATTTGATAATAACTTTTACCGCTATGCCAATTAAACTTCCTTTCCTGTGCTCGAATTCCAAATTCTCTCAAAAATAAACCTTTTGCAAAAGAAAAATTGAAATAACAAGATATAGCGTGACATGATACATCCATATATAGATCAAAGTAACAACACAGGCTTTGATATAATTGAGGCAGTTTCAGAATGAATTTTCTTTTTGTTTTATTTCTTATAACTCCAATTATTTCCAAATTCACACGATGCGTTCAAATATTAATTTATGGGTCCTCTCCCTTGGTCAATATGGTCTACTCTCTTCTTTATGTCCCTACATATACTATGTTAGTTCTAAAACTTTGAATTCAAATAGGTCAAGTTGTGAGAAGGGGAATGAATGTATAGCGTTTCAATGTTCATGCACTTTCCCAAAAAAAGCCAAGTACTCATGATTGTGTACGTGCAAAGCTTCAAAATTCCTAGAAAATAGATTTTTTTTAAGGATTTAATTTAATATAACTGATAATGTAAAAAAAAAAAAAAAGTTATACTTAACTTGTTGGAGCATGTCACATACTTTACTTTTTAGGCCGTTAATTTCACTTATTATGATCTCTAGATGACATATAGTGAATTTTTAAAAGTTAAATAATTTTTAAAATAATATGTTGTCATGAAAAATGCCAAAGTATAGTACCCCACTGGTACAGGTGAAAATTAAGTATATATATGCCAATTTATCAACCATTGTGAAGTGGGGCTAATATTGCCCTCCTTCCAAACGACATTTTCTTTCTTGTGAGATATCAATCAAGCAATGGAAATAGTAATTTACCCTATGTTTTTATCAACAGCCGTATGTAGCCTTCTATAATTTTGAGTAGTTTTCTAACATTTTCTTTTTGCAACTTCTAAGATACATTTGACATATTAAAAAAAAACATATTGCTAACCTATGCAGAATTTTATAAAATTTCATAATTAGAGGAGTGTATGTTCTGTACATGGATACTTCAAATTAAGTCAAACAACTAAAACTCTTCATATTAAACGTAATGCATAGCAGAAAAATAGAATAATAACCTGCTATAACTGATTAAATTTCACTGTTAACGTAAAGATTCTTTACATGTTAATCTATATATATTACTGAAACTCACTGTGTCATAAAAGATATCAAGAATGTTAGAGTAGACTCCTATCATATTCAAGGTCTTATTATAAGTTTCTGGTAGTCATTAATATGTATTTTGTCATTCCTTATCCTTTTCCTCAATGCATGCTGTGGGGAGAGAGATGGTTTGTGAGTATGGCCTAGATTGAATGGGTAGTTAACATGTCGTTATAGCTAAGATGGCCTCGTTTGTTTTTATTAAGATTAAGACGCCTGAATTTGAATACACATCTCAATATCAATATGTTTATTAAGATTAAGATATATGAATCTGATTACATATCTAAATATATTAAGATGCGTATTAAGATCTGAATTGAAATAGTTAAGACTGATTTTTAATATCTGAATATAAAATTTATCTTTATTCGAATATTAATAAACAAAAAATTCAAATGAAATGCTAACTAATCCAATATTCTATCAATAAAATATATAAATTTTTAAAATATGATAGTTCTTGGTAGTGATGGCTAACGGGTGAATACCGACTAGAGGTGGTGGTTTGTGGTAGTTTTGGTTGATGATGGTGGTGTTATTACACTGTATTTATAAAATAATTCTGGAAATATAAATAAATACAAATAAAAATATGCATAAACAGAAACGAAGAAACCGATTCGAGCCCACTGAATTCGCAGTGTTTTCTTAAGGAATTTAATTCCCTCCTAGTACCCAAGGTTATGGATTATTTCCTTCCAGGATAAAACGAATTACACACTGGTATAGTGGTACTTCAAACCCCAGTATTTCAGCGAACACAAAGTTCGGTAGCAAATCACGCTTACTTTTTGCTTTGTTTGATGCTAAAAGTATGGAGAAGAAAGGAGGAGAAATTCAGAAATTCGTAGTGAAATTCTGAGCAGAATAGTATTGTATTTATAGCCAAAAGTTGGGCTGAAATCTGAAGAGTCTCTTCAGAATGGCTGTTTCTGCAAAACTGCGACAACATAAATGCCATTGCATAAATGGCCATTTACTCAATAATAAAGAGGGAAAATAAAGAGGGAAAATTGATGGGTAGTTAAGTTTCTGTTACAAAAATAGAAAAATTGAAATTTGGATTTAATAACAAATAAATTTGGTCCAAAAAGTTAATCAATCGATCGATCATTTGACCAAATCCAAATCCAAATCCGAATCCGAGAGGAGCCGAGCGAGCGACGACGACGACGCGAGGCTTGCTTTCTTCTCAACTCTTTAAGAGCTAGAAGAAGAGCAATTGCTTATATAACCATAAAAAACTTCTTCCTCTTCCGATATGGGACAATGCCCATTTACCAAGAAGATGAAACTTGAAATTTCACTCAAAATTTTATTTCACTCCATTTCCCATTCACCCTCTTTTAACTCTTTAATATATTAATTAAATATATTAAAACCCAACAGGTGATTCGTGCTAGTAGCTAGTAGTGATTGGTAGTGGTGACAATTATAATTGAGGATGGTGGTAGTAGATGATGATAAAAATGGCGGGTGGTGGTTGTAGTTGTGACCGAGGAAGGTGATGGGTGGGTGGCGGTCGGTTATAACGATGTGCAGTTCTGGCTGTGGTTGTTGGTGGTAATGGAGTGGTCAGTTGTGGTAGTTGAGGTGGATGAGTGTTGATTGTGGGTGAGAATGCTATATGGTGATCGGAATGGTGGCGGTAGTGGGTGGTGATGGTCGATAATGATGACGGCTATGCTTGAGGATTATGGTGGCGTGGTAGTGGTGGAGGTGGTGGCGGTGGTTGAGTATGGTGGTGGTGTTAGCATGGTAGTGGTTGATAATGGTAGGCGGTGGCAGCAGTTAATAATGAATTTGTGATAGCATCTTAATATGAAATTAAGTCTGTTATAGATCTTAACCATACAGACCTATTCATACCCATTAAGCAGTTGTAAAAAAAACACTTAATGATTAAGATATGAATAATTAAGATTCAGACTTTAAAAACAAACACACTTAATGTCTGAGATCTGAATGATGAAGATTCAGACCTCCGTTAAGTACAAACAAATGAGGCCTTAAAGGAGGATCAAAGTCTTCAAGACAGGGCTTAATCAGTGTTAAAATGATTAACATTATTAATTATGTACAGCTAAATATTATCCACTAACTTAAAATCATCTCTATATTTAGCTTTAATGGTTGACTACTCTATTATCTCTAGTGTTAGCACCTTGTGCAACTAGGACGTTCCAATTGTCTAGTCGTATAGTTACTACTACTACTACATGATTTTCATTAAGTTCTCACTTTATGAAGGATATTACTATGTGTATGAGGAAGTCAAATAAGAACCAAGTTGTTTGGCTTTTGCAGGCTTCTCTTTTGTATTTTTTTTTATTTTTTTTTTGAAATCATTGAAGTTGGTCAGCAAACGTATACTTCCTTTGTTTGTCTATGCTATTTTAGTCTATGGTTTTTGAGTACGTGTTTATGGTAATGGTAGTGGTCTCGATCCTATGTAATGTTGCTTTTCTTTGTTTCCATTAATTTATAACCACAATTACGTGGCTTGAGATTTCTCTATATAAGAATATTCTAGAAACACAATGATATGCAATCTTGAAAATCATAATGTAATTATTTATTTAGCAATTACAAGGTGGATGCCTAAGATAATAAATCTTCAATCATGTTTTCTACTTAAAGACTTTGAAGTTAGACATTTTCAATAAGACACTATAAACCAAACCAAAGCTTTCTAATTACACATTTAAAAGTATCATAGTTATAATTATAAATTGATCAAAAGATTTAATGTCAGTGTACTATCATAAGTAGGCCACACCCACGTGATGACATCGTGTATGCATGAAAACGATATCTTGCCCAACTTTCTTCCATCTCCCCTATCTTCTAGCTAGCTCCCTTTAGTTATGAAATTCGAAATACACCTATATATAGGGATCCAAACCTAAGCATTCTCTCCTTCTTATATGACTCCTTAATTCTAGCATTTTTCATAAACTTCATTCCTATTAATCATAATGGATTTCTTCAATTCACAAACTCGAAAGAACAATGTCAAGTGTCACAAGAAAAGGCTCACTCAAGATCAAGTAAGGCTATTGGAGATTAGCTTCAACGCCAACAACAAGCTTGACTCTGATAGAAAATCCCAGCTCGCGCAGGAACTGGGATTGCCACCAAGGCAAGTTGCAATATGGTATCAGAACAAGCGAGCACGATGGAAAAGCCAGAGCCTTGAGGTTGATTACAAGGCCTTGCAACAAAGATTAGATAATGCTATGTCTGATAATGATAGGTTAAAATTGGAAGTTGAGAGGCTTAAGGAAGAACTAAAGAAAGCTCAAGAAATGTTGTTGGTATTCAATACCACAACTAATAATTATTCATCAATTTCAAGTTCTTGTGATGAAGTTGGGAGTTCATGTTTGCAGCTTCATGATCAATCCAAAAATCATCTTGATAAGGAGCTCTATGCTTGTTTAATTGGTGATGAAGGCCATTTTGGGCATAATTTCTTTGCTTCATCTATGTCATGACTATGATATATTAAGCTCCATATAAGTACATGGACCACAAAAAATGAAGGATGTTTATGTGATATGCAGTTGTTGTTTCAGCTTTAGCCGCCATAGTAATTAAGGTTTTCCTTTTTATTATTATTATAAGTTTTCTTTTATATTTGTTCCGCTACTTTTTAACATTTGAAAATTTCTTGTGCATAAAACAAATAATTGAGCCAGATAGTTTAAATCAGATATTCAAAAATGACACAATTTCACCTTTTCCTCACTGCAGAGGTTTCCCAATATGATGAAAAGGAAAATTATATTTTCCAATAATCCTTTATTCTACGTTGGATACCAAAAATGTCACGAGCAGTGTTAAGTTTAAGTAAATGCACAAGCTGGTAATAATTTTAGCGAAACCTAGCCAGGTCGTGGTGGAATGGTATAGCTCTTTTATCTTTAACTAGAGGCATTAGTTTCGAGTCTGAGAATATATATTTTTTTTTTTTCAGAAAACGCTTCACCCTTTAGTGGACTTTATGCGGCTGGTATCAGAATTAATCGAAACCGCAAATGCGTAAGTGCGAGAAGAAAAAAGTATTATAATGGTTTGGACATATTACAGCCCATGTCTCTGTTAGTATTAGTGCAACCTAACAGTTAGTATAATAGTTTGCTTATCTTTCTTTTTTTTTCCTCTAATAGTTTGCTTATCTATCCACTCCTTACTTTGGTTTCTTTTTAAATGTCTGCTCAAAATTGCTCCCATGCAAGATTCACGACAACTTCTAGAGACCAGAGAGTAGGGCTAATTAAATTGGTACCAAACGTAGAGATTTCTCAAACAATTTGCTCTAGTCCATCATAGTAACAAGTAAATTGTCCAAACAGAAATAGAAATTGAAAAAAAAAAGCAAATGATTTTTGGAAAGGGTTAGAAATCATGGTCAACGCTGTTTCGATACTTTAGCGAGCTTCGGCCGTTTTTAGCTTTAGGTATTTAACTGGTTCAAAAGATAAATTATCAGTTAATGAGAACGTAATAATGGGCCTAGAACTCTTTCAAACAAGAGACTGACTTATCACCTGCATTTCCAGCATTTCTGGTTATTTAATTTTCTTTCCTTTCAATCCGTGCTAGAGTGCAGTCTTCTTCGAAAACAATAAAATCGGAGCCCTAAATTAAGTCTCTAATCGTCATATTGATATTTGGCTGATTCTATTTATCTTACAACTAGCTTTATCTTCTATCACTTGCTCTTAAACTTTCTCTCTCTTGCTTTTGGTTTTTGTCGCTCAGTTTTTAACAAATATTTTCTCTCAAATTTTAGTCTAGTTATTGTGTCATTAGTGTCAAAGATCTGCCATGAATACTTCTAGATTGAGCTAAGAGAGATCGGAGCTTAGAGAAAAGGAGAGAAGATGAAGAAATATTTTCACTGTTCCATTGAAAAATAACCATATATATATATATATATATATATATATATATATATATATATATATATATATATATATATATATATATATATATATATATATACATAACCAACTAACTCTAACTAATTTCAAATTGCATAATTAGCAACTAATCTAGCAGACTCTTTGCCAGCTAACCAGTTAGCTTCCTATTCACGTGACACCTTTAACACTCCCCTCAAGCTGTGTAATGTGAACAAATTAATATTCCCGGCTTGGATAATAGGAAGTCATGATGCGCATTTCCTAAACCTTTAGTTAGAATATGTGGCAGCTGCAAATTTGTGGACACATATTTTGTGTGTATAAAGTCTTCTTGTATCTTCTCCCTAATAAAGTGCTAGTCGCTTTTTATGTGCTTCGTTAGTTTATGATAGATATAATTAGCACCAATTTGAAGTGCGGCCTTGCTATCACAGTATAGTGTAACATGCAACTCCAACTTCACCTTTAGTTCCTCACACAGTCTAATGTGGCAAATTATTTCTGCACTTGCATTGCTCATACTCTTATATTCTACTTCTGTTGAACTTTTCAATATTGTACTTTGCTTCTTTGATTTTCAAGAAATCAAGGAGTCACCCAACTTTAATATAAAGCCACTAACTAACATTCTTGTCATGGGACAAGTGGCCTAGTCTGCATCACATTAGACGTTAAGTTGTGAGGAAGGCTTAGATGATAACAAGATGCCCAACCCAAGTGCATTCTTCAGGTACTTAACTACCCTTAAAGACCCTTCTATGTGTGATTTCTTTGGTCCGTGCATAAATTGA
The DNA here is from genome assembly GCA_032618575.1 of Nicotiana noctiflora. Lineage (NCBI taxonomy): Eukaryota > Viridiplantae > Streptophyta > Magnoliopsida > Solanales > Solanaceae > Nicotiana > Nicotiana noctiflora. Next base: position 9,700 of record JASVEL010000371.1, on the reverse strand, counting down.
ATCAGGTTCTGCACTGTGTAGATTCTATCTAGTTGAGTCATTGTTAGGTAGAGCAGCTTCCCTACCAGTTTCTGGTAGCTAGTGGGATCATACAACAACTCATCATCACTACCCTCAGACTTATAAATGTGATCAAATGTTGCACTGGTGAACCTTTGATTGACCTTTATAGGTATGCCGGCATGCTTTGAACCAACCAGACCAAAGTCTACAATAAGGTCCAGTGCAAAATTTCTTTGACATACTAGTATATTTGGTGCAACCCTTTCTTTTGTTGTTTCTTTTCCTATATTTGGTGCAACCTTTTCTTTTGTTGTTTCTTTTCTTTGCTTTTGAACCGGTTCAACTTATTTGAATTAATTGCTAATCACAGCATTGTTGTGAAGAAATTTGGTCAAAAGTCATACGACCATTCCATTAATAATAGCCTAACATATCAAACAATTATGTATGCTTGATATGTTGTCTGCTCATATATATTTTCATGCAGAGTACTACAAGATGATAGTATCTGTCACATTCAACAAACTATTTCATTTAACGTATAAACAATAATAGAAGAAACCATGCATGTTGAAATGTTGATACTCTTTCTCGTGTAAGTTGCATATCAACTTTAAAGCACCATTACATTTTTGAATTTACTCCTATTAAACAGAAATTTATTGAAATTATATCCTTTTCTTCTCTATCATCTGAGTAGAATGTATATTTTTGCACCTCCAATGTTTTGCAAATTTAGTACTTGTACATCACTAGATTTGGAGCCATGCAACTGATCAGTTATAGGGAAGTTAAACGTAATGCATAGCAGAAAAATAGAATAATAACCTGCTATAACTGATTAAATTTCACTGTTAACGTAAAGATTCTTTACATGTTAATCTATATATATTACTGAAACTCACTGTGTCATAAAAGATATCAAGAATGTTAGAGTAGACTCCTATCATATTCAAGGTCTTATTATAAGTTTCTGGTAGTCATTAATATGTATTTTGTCATTCCTTATCCTTTTCCTCAATGCATGCTGTGGGGAGAGAGAGGGTTTGTGAGTATGGCCTAGATTGAATGGGTAGTTAACATGTCGTTATAGCTAAGATGGCCTCGTTTGTTTTTATTAAGATTAAGACGCCTGAATTTGAATACACATCTGAATATCAATATGTTTATTAAGATTAAGATATATGAATCTGATTACACATCTAAATATATTAAGATGTGTATTAAGATCTGAATTGAAATAATTAAGACTGATTTTTAATATCTGAGTATAAAATTTATCTTTATTCGAATATTAATAAACATAAAATTCAAATGAAATGCTAACTAATCCAATATTCTATCAATAAAATATATAAATTTTTAAAATATGATAGTGGTAGTGATGGCTAACGGGTGAATACCGACTAGAGGTGGTAGTTTGTCATAGTTTTGGTTGATGATGGTGGTGTTATTAAACTGTATTTGTAAAATAATTCTGGAAATATAAATAAATACAAATAAAAATATGCATAAACAGAAACGAAGAAACCGATTCGAGCCCACTGAATTCGCAGTGTTTTCTTAAGGAATTTAATTCCCTCCTAGTACCCAAGGTTATGGATTATTTCCTTCCAGGATAAAACGAATTACACACTGGTATAGTGGTACTTCAAACCCCAGTATTTCAGCGAACACAAAGTTCGGTAGCAAATCACGCTTACTTTTTGCTTTGTTTGATGCTAAAAGTATGCAGAAGAAAGGAGGAGAAACTCAGAAATTCGTAGTGAAATTCTGAGCAGAATAGTATTGTATTTATAGCCAAAAGTTGGGCTGAAATCTGAAGAGTCTCTTCAGAATGGCTGTTTCTGCAAAACTGCCATAACATAAATGTCATTGCATAAATGGCCATTTACTCAATAATAAAGAGGGAAAACAAAGAGGGAAAATTGATGGGTAGTTAAGTTTCTGTTACAAAAATAGAAAAATTGAAATTTGGATTTAATAACAAATAAATTTGGTCCAAAACGTTAATCAATCGATCTATCATTTGACCAAATCCAAATCTAAATCCAAATCCAAATCCAAATCCGAGCCGAGTCGAGCCGAGCGAGCGACGACGACGACGCGAGGCTTGCTTTCTTCTCAACTCTTTAAGAGCTAGAAGAAGAGCAATTGCTTATATACCCATAAAAAACCTCTTCCTCTTCCGATATGGGACAATGCCCATTTACCAAGGAGAGGGAACTTGAAATTTCACTCAAAGTTTCATTTCACTCCATTTTCCATTCACCCTCTTTTAACTCTTTAATATATTAATTAAATATATTAAAACCCAACAGGTGATTCGTGCTAGTAGCTAGTAGTGATTGGTAGTGGTGACAATTATAATTGAGGATGGTGGTAGTAGATGATGATAAAAATGGCGGGTGGTGGTAGTAGTTGTGACCGAGGAAGGTGATGGGTGGGTGGCGGTCGGTTATAACGATGTGCAGTTCTGGCTGTGGTTGTTGATGGTGACGGAGTGGTCAGTTGTGGTAGTTGAGGTGGATGAGTGTTGATTGTGGGTGAGAATGTTATATGGTGATCGGAATGGTGGCGGTAGTGGGTGGTGATGGTCGATAATGATGACGGCTATGCTTGAGGATTATGGTGGCATGGTAGTGGTGGAGGTGGTGGCGGTGGTTAAGTATGGTGGTGGTGTTAGCATGGTAGTGGTTGATAATGGTAGGCGGTGGCAGCAGTTAATAATGAATTTGTGATAGCATCTTAATATGAAATTAAGTCTGTTATAGATCTTAACCATACAGACCTATTCATACCCATTAAGCAGTTGTAAAAAAAACACTTAATGATTAAGATATGAATAATTAAGATTCAGACTTTAAAAACAAACACATTTAATGTCTGAGATCTGAATGATGAAGATTCAGACCTCCGTTAAGTACAAACAAATGAGGCCTTAAAGGAGGATCAAAGTCTTCAAGACAGGGCTTAATCAGTGTTAAAATGATTAACATTATTAATTATGTACAGCTAAATATTATCCACTAACTTAAAATCATCTCTATATTTAGCTTTAATGGTTGACTACTCTATTATCTCTAGTGTTAGCACCTTGTGCAACTAGGATGTTCCAATTGTCTAGTCGTATAGTTACTACTACTACTACTACATGATTTTCATTAAGTTCTCACTTTATGAAGGATATTACTATGTGTATGAGGAAGTCATATAAGAACCAAGTTGTTTGGCTTTTGCAGGCTTCTCTTTTGTATTTTTTTTTTTTTTTTTTTTTGAAATCATTGAAGTTGGTCAGCAAACGTATATTTCCTTTGTTTGTCTATGCTATTTTAGTCTATGGTTTTTGAGTACGTGTTTATGGTAATGGTAGTGGTCTCGATCCTATGTAATGTTGCTTTTCTTTGTTTCCATTAATTTATAACCACAATTACGTGGCTTGAGATTTCTCTATATAAGAATATTCTCGAAACACAATGATATGCAATCTTGAAAATCATAATGTAATTATTTATTTAGCAATTACAAGGTGGATGTCTAAGATAATAAATCTTCAATCATGTTTTCTACTTAAAGACTTTGAAGTTAGACATTTTCAATAAGACACTATAAACCAAACCAAAGCTTTCTAATTACAGATTTAAAAGTATCATAGTTATAATTATAAATTGATCAAAAGATTTAATGTCAGTGTACTATCATAAGTAGGCCACACCCACGTGATGACATCGTGTATGCATGAAAACGATATCTGCCCAACTTTCTTCCATCTCCCCTAGCTTCTAGCTAGCTCCCTTTAGTTATGAAATTTGAAATACACCTATATATAGGGATCCAAACCTAAGCATTCTCTTCTTCTTATATGACTCCTTAATTCTAGCATTTTTCATAAACTTCATTCCTATTAATCATAATGGATTTCTTCAATTCACAAACTCGAAAGAACAATGTCAAGTGTCACAAGAAAAGACTCACTCAAGATCAAGTAAGGCTATTGGAGATTAGCTTCAACGCCAACAACAAGCTTGACTCTGATAGAAAATCTCAGCTCGCGCAGGAACTAGGATTGCCACCAAGGCAAGTTGCAATATGGTATCAGAACAAGCGAGCACGATGGAAAAGCCAGAGCCTTGAGGTTGATTACAAGGCCTTGCAACAAAGATTAGATAATGCTATGTCTGATAATGATAGGTTAAAATTGGAAGTTGAGAGGCTTAAGGAAGAACTAAAGAAAGCTCAAGAAATGTTGTTGGTATTCAATACCACAACTAATAATTATTTATCAATTTCAAGTTCTTGTGATGAAGTTGGGAGTTCATGTTTGCAGCTTCATGATCAATCCAAACATCATCTTGATAAGGAGCTCTATGCTTGTTTAATTGGTGATGAAGGCCATTTTGGGCATAATTTCTTTGCTTCATCTATGTCTTGACTATGATATATTAAGCTACATGTACTTGACCACAAAAAATGAAAGATGTTTATGTGATATGCAGTTGTTGTTTCAGCTTTAGCCGCCATAGTAATTAAGGTTTTCCTTTTTATTATTATTATAAGTTTTCTTTTATATTTGTTCCGCTACTTTTTAACATTTGAAAATTTCTTGTGCATAAAACAAATAATTGAGCCAGATAGTTTAAAATTTATGCTAATTTATTCATGATTCAGATAATTCAAAAATGACACAATTTTATCTTTTCCTCACTGCAAAGGTTTCCCAGTATGATGAAAAGGAAAATTATATTTTCCAATAATCCTTTATTCTACTTTGGATACCAAAAATGTCACGAGCAGTGTTAACTTTAAGTAAATGCACAAGCTGGTAATAATTTTAGCGAAACCTAGCCAGGTCGTGGTGGAATGGTATAGCTCTTTTATCTTTAACTAGAGGCATTAATGAGAATAATTTCTTTTTTCAGAAAATGATTCACCCTTTAGTGGACTTTATACGGTGGATATCAGAATTAATCAAAACCTCACGGGTACGTGCGAGAAGAAAAAAACTTTATAATTGTTTGGTCATATTACCGCCCATGTGTCACGGGCCGACGTTTTCCCGGACGATAGCGGCACAAAAACGTCCGTACGGCGCCAGCAGTCACCCCGCACTGCTGGCCAGCCTTGCCTCTTTCCCAGGTTTTCTAGCACGATCCTGTGCCTGTGGGAGGACATGCCAAGGAGGCATGCTCCAACTGTGCCGCCCGACCATATGTCAAGGCACGAAGCCCTGATTAGTTGTGGCGCTACTCATCTTAGGATCACATCCAAGCGCGCACCTGGGGTCGGCTAAGGACTTGCTGGTCCTTCGCCTTGACTGAGCATCACTCTCGCATGCACAACCTGATCCTGAAGCTTGACACTCGCCTCGTGCATCCGCACCTAGCTTGTGTTTCGCCCGAGTGGGACAACCTTCAGTCCTTGGCCCTCGTCGTATGCGCCTTTCATAGCATGCCTGTACTTGCCTCCGATTTAAGAGCCCATACTCGCCTGCCTCTGGCATAGGCCAACATTGCCCTCGCGACATACTTCCATCCGGTCTTGTGCAGTGTCGCCCCACAGCTGCACGTCTAGGCCAACGGACCCTTGCTCGCTTAGCGGAACCCAAGCCAAGCTCACAAGTCGACACATGACTCCCCTAAGATCGGTGAATCAAGTGTCCAATCGGCACGGAGGTCTCCATCCAACACTTCGGCAGCCCGCGGGGCCTGACCGTCCCACACGTTAAGCCTCTCGCGCCCGATTGGTGCCCAACGCTAGCCCGAAGGCGTTGCGCCGTCCATAGAGTTCCCAATCTCGTATAGATACCTAAGACACTCCTTTGAGCTGTCTAGGCAGGCCCCTGAGGTTGCCCTCAGAGTGGCTCATTTGGTGCGGCTCCGTAGATGCCCGCACGGGGGAGGCAGGTTGAGCTTGAAGACCTATACCTCCCTTATATATACTTAAAATAAAAAGTCCCATGTTCCAGGAGTAGACATGTTTTTGCCAGAGAATCAGAATGGCTCCTGTTCACATCAATGACCAGTTATTCAGCATATATAAGGGCACACTCGGAACAAGGCTAAGAGCCAAAGTTCCTATATTCCCAACTTAAGTTAGCACTTAGGACATGCAACTCAACATGTCAAGATTGTTGTTGCCTCATGCAACGTCCCTGCCTGATAATCCCGTTTTGCACACTGCCAACACACGCCGCCTACGCGACTGGCACTTATCTTGCAGCACTGTAGCTCGCAAGACGTAAGGCTGTCATGACCTCAAAATCTGAGGCGTGACAACTCTCCCACACTCATCATGTCATCGACCCCGATGACAACATCAATGCCTACGGCACCCGGAGTCTGCCCCCTCGGGGGTGACCATGGCTCCCTTAGTCCTTGTGGGTTGGACCTCCTCGAAGTCCTTTCTCAAAAGGAGTCGTGCCCCATGCACTTCTCCCCCAAGTATCTTCCAAGCGTGCCTTCTGCACTGCACCTCCTACCGGTGTTCGCTCGGAAAGTGCCTCCGCACTTGCACCCTCTGGTGAATAACTTTGTGGCGACCCACAATAGTCAACCACACCATGACCCTCACGGCCTTCATTTCCGTCCGAAGCTCCTTCCAAAATGGATAGTGCAGCTCTCACAGTTCAACAACTTGAGTAGCTCGTGCTTTCGTGGCTTAACGGCACACCAAGCCCTCTTTGTGCACTTAGGCGGGGCTAACGCAGTTCAATCATATGCATGGCCCTTTTCTCGCCCTCATTCTCATGGAAAGATCAACTTGCTTCCGGATTTGCAATCTATGCAATGTCGCCTTAGTGCAGACGGGTTCTCCCACACTCAATGTGGAGAACACTTCTTCATGTACTGTCCCACTTGGTATAACAGTCCGGCCTTTAGAAACCCATGCTGCAACATGGCACTTTCGGCAACTTTTCTGTTTCGTGCCCTCTGGCACTCATCAAGCTCTTTGGGATGTACTCTTGGTGAGTAACACATTTTCAAAGTCATGGCATCGCAACATTGTGAGTAACACATTCTCAAAGTCATGGCATCGCAACATTCAAGAACAAAGCTCTTTGTTTTCCAACCGTCACTTCCTCAGCAAGTACCCAATGCTCCCGGTAGTACCTCGTACTCGCCCTATAGACAAGAACCCTCTTGGTCTTGCTAGCACGGCTTCCCGGTTCGGTGTGCCTCGCACATGGCTCGTCTCAACGGCCCCGATCATCCGGCATACCCCTTTCCAGAAAGACGCCGTCTAACTTGGAATCCCACTCAATTCAGAAGCTTCGCTTTCCTTCGACTTCGTATCCTCACCGTGGCAATTCAGTGCCATGCCTCCCCATAAAATGGTTTGGCTAATTTTCACAACCTTGGTGGCTCACTCCACCCCAGTGTGACATTCACACACACCCGCCTTGAAGCATGGACATCGGTCCTTCTTCGCGGTTGTTAAGGGACTCTCCTGCCATTCATCGCAACCCTTTAGATGGCTAGGTGACCTACTATCACCCATCGCGCGGAAGACACCTTTGACAATTCTCAGTCCAAACAAGATGCTCCCAAAACCACATTCCAAAACATAGACGATGGCGGAAACAACGCCTATGAAGTGGTCTGATCGGCTCTGATACCACGTGTCACAGGCCGACGTTTTCCCGGACGATAGCGGCACAAAAACGCCCGTGCGGCGCCAGCAGTCACCCCGCACTGCTGGCCAGCCTTGCCTCTTTCCCAGGTTTTCTAGCACGATCCTGTGCCTGTGGGAGGACATGCCAAGGAGGCATGCTCTAACTGTGCCGCCCGACCATGTTTCGTGCCTAAGCTCTGATACCAGTTGTGGCGCTTCTCATCTTAGGATCACATCCAAGCCCGCACCTGGGGTCGGCTAAGGACTTGCTGGTCCTTCGCCTTGACTGAGCATCGCTCTCACATGCACAGCCTGATCCTCAAGCTTGACACTCGCCTCGTGCATCCGCACCTAGCTTGTGTTTCGCCCGAGTGGGACAACCTTCAGTCCTTGGCCCTCGTCGTATGCGCCTTTCATAGCATGCCTGTACTTGCCTCCGATTTAAGAGCCCATACTCGCCTGCCTCTGGCATAGGCCAACATTGCCCTCGCGACATACTTCCATCCGGTCTTGTGCAGTGTCGCCCCACAGCTGCACGTCTAGGCCAACGGACCCTTGCTCGCTTAGCGGAACCCAAGCCAAGCTCACAAGTCGACACATGACTCCCCTAAGATCGGTGAATCAAGTGTCCAATCGGCACAGAGGTCTCCATCCAACACTTCGGCAGCCCGCGGGGCCTGACCGTCCCACACGTTAAGCCTCTCACGCCCGATTGGTGCCCAACGCTAGCCCGAAGGCGTTGCGCCGTCCATAGAGTTCCCAATCTCGTATGGATACCTAAGACACTCCTTTGAGCTATCTAGGCAGGCCCCTGAGGTTGCCCTCAGAGTGGATCATTTGGTGCGCCTCCGTAGATGCCCGCACGGGGGAGGCAGGTTGAGCTTGAAGACCTATACCCCCCTTATATATACTTAAAATAAAAAGTCCCATGTTCCAGGAGTAGACATGTTTTTGCCAGAGAATCAGAATGGCTCCTGTTCACATCAATGACCAATTATTCAGCATATATAAGGGCACACTAGGAACAAGGCTAAGAGCCAAAGTTCCTATATTCCCAACTTAAGTTAGCACTTAGGACATGCAACTCAACATGTCAAGATTGTTGTTGCCTCATGCAACGTCCCTGCCTGATAATCCCGTTTTGCACACTGCCAACACACGCCGCCTACGCGACTGGCACTTATCTTGCAGCACTGTAGCTCGCAAGACGTAAGGCTGTCATGACCTCAAAATCTGAGGCGTGACACATGTCTCTGTTAGTATTAGAGCAACCTAACAGTTAGTATAATAGTTTGCTTATCTTCTTTTTTTCCCTCTAATAGTTTGCCTATCTATTCACTCCTTTGGTTTCTTTTAAATGTCTGCTCAAAATTGCTCCCATGCAAGATTCACGACAACTTCTAGAGACCAGAGAGTAGGTCTAATTAAATTGGTACCAAACTTAGAGATTTCTCAAAAAATTTGCTCTAGTCCATCATGGTAACAAGTAAATTGTCCATCAAACACAAATAGAAATTTATAAAGAAATGCAAATGATTTTTGGAAAGGTTTAAAAATCATGGTCAACAGTACTGTTTCGATACTTTAGCGAGCTTTGGCCGTTTTTAGCTTTAGTTATTTAACTGGTTCGAAAGATAAATTATCAGTTAATGACATCAAATAAAAAAAGGAAACAACTTGGCAAAAGAAAACACTTGCAGGGATACGAGGATGTATGTTTGAAGCTAAATTAGCTAGTACTAATGAAACATAAGGTACAAAATTAAGATCTTTTAGTAATTAAATTTAGTAATTCAATATTTCTTACTAAAGAGAGAAATCTATGAAATTCGACCCATTTCAACTCATAGCAATTTTAGTAAAATATACTCCAAGAGAACGTAAACTCCTAGAAAGTAATATTGGGCTATTTTTGGATAATAGGCCTAGAACTCTTTCAAACAAGAGACTGACTTATCACCTGCATTTCCAGCATTTCTGGTTATTTAATTTTCTTTCCTTTCAATCTGTGCTAGAGTGCAGTCTTCTTCGAAAACAATAAAATTGGAGCCCTAAATTAAGTCTCTAATCGTCATATTGATATTTG
>JASVEL010000370.1:0-108219 GCA_032618575.1 Nicotiana noctiflora | reverse complement strand
TCAAATCAATTACCTGAACATTTATGTCAACAATAAAGCATAACTGTATAACCACCCCAGAGATCTAGGGTCACGAGTCTGGAGCCTCTAAACAAGATCGGATAACAACATCTAGACCAAATACTAAAGTATGAATAACTTATATACAAAGGAAAAATAGAATAAGAAGAGAAGCCAGGTTCTGCGAACGCCAGCAGCTACCTCAGCAACTCGGATAGATACTGATAAAAGCTGGAGTGCTCGTCTATCCCTCCTGTGTACCTGAATCTGCACACAAAGGTGCAGGGAGTAGGGGTGAGTACTAAGTACTCAGTGAGTAATAAATATATAAAAGCAGCTGAAAGTAGGAAATCCACAGAATACCACAATATGAAGCTAAACTACAGTCCGAATCTCCTACGAACTAGCATCAACAATACAATATAGCTACCACAGAATAACTTAACAAATAAAGATGCAATGCAATGCACATAACCGCTACGGCGTGTAGCCCGATCCATTTAACGTCGACGGCGCTCACTAGGGGTGTGTACAGACTCCGGAGGGGCTCCCTACAGCCCAAGCACAATACTGCTGCGGCGTGCAGCCCGATCCTCATATCAACCGCTGTGGTGTGTAGCCCGATCCTCATATAAACCGCTGCGGCGTGCAGCCCGATCCATCCTCGGTCCACATAAATCAGATAAGTCACAAAAACAGTTCATTTTTCTTAATTCCAGTTCCCAGTTCATAATTTATGAAAAGTACTTTAACTTTTATTTAATTTGCAAAAACTGGTGACTTAACATTTCAATAGTGTGATTTCAAATTCCAGGACTGAGATCAATGATTAAGCAAGTATAACTATCACGTAAATACTATCCCCTAGGGATACTACAGGTCGGCACAAGGCCCCAAACAAGGCTTACAGCCCACAAATATGTCAAACACAACGTATTTCCATCACTAATAGCATATTTTCCATATCCGGGATGGACCAAGTCTCAATCCCCAGTCACAATCAGTCCCACACCTGCCACGGGGTGCGAGCCACGCCCTACTAGCGTCACAATGTGCTAAGCCGGGGTTTCGAACCCTCAGGGCTACCATATACACAAACTACTCACCTCTGGCCGGCCGTAGACTCGTCCGCGATACCTTTTCCCTTCAAATTTGCCGCCTCGTGCGTAGAATCTAGTCAAACACAACAATTATATCAAATACGGGTCAAAGAAACATAACCCAATTCAATCTATACGAAATACGCAATAATACACCAAGTTGGTAAAACCCGGACCCTGGGCCCGCTTCTTGAAAAATTCCGAAATTCATACCAACAGATTCCTCGTCTCTCCACAAGTCCGTGCATATAAAATTTATCGAAATCGGAGTTCGAATGGCCTTTCAAAACCCAAAAATTCGTTTTCATGATTTAGGCCCTAGTTCTTCACAAATTCTACCAATTTCAGGAATTTTGGTGTTTATTCTAGCATAAAATCATGTTTTTGAGTCAAGAAACTTACCTCCAGCAATTACCCATTGATTTCTCTCTTAAAAATCACCTCAGAAGCTTCTTCCCGTTCCAAAATTGGAAGAAAACTCGACCTGCTCGTTCTAGGTATACTGTTCACGCGTTTTACTGCTCCCAATGGATTCCTTGTGAAATTCTAATGAATTTAGGCTTTTGAATCACTCAATTTGACCTTATAATGAAGGAGATATGTAGGTTTTAAGGTTTGCAAATAGTGCAGGTTTTTAATACGCCGTCAGGGGCAGTTTCGTCATTAACCTGAAAATCTGGGCAACCTTAGTAAAATGGCCATAAAATCCTCATACGATGTCCAAATTCGATGATTCTTTTTGCTACGGGTCCGTAATTACGATACGGATCTAGTTCTTCATTCAAAACAATAATCCAAGCTCATTTGTTCAATATGATATCATTTATGCTTGAAGAAACGATGTCGAAGCATAAGAAAAACGAGCATAACGCAACCCAAACCTATCTGAAACTCACCCGAGCTCCTTGGGACTGCATACGAACATACTAACATGCTACATATGATCATGCAAACTTAGTTTCACTCTCAAAACACCAAAACTAATATCAAAACACCAAATTTACATCGGATTCAAGCCTAAGTTCTTCCAAAACTTCCGAAACTTGCATTTGATCTAAAACCCGACCTAAGCGCCTCCAAATGAATTGAAACGTTGCACGCATATACAAAATCACCTAATGGAGCTACTGCAACTCTCTAAATTTCGTTCCAAGCCCCAGATCAAAATCTCACCTACCATTCGGATTTTGCCAAAATTCAACCTTAGCCAATTCAAGCCTAAAACTTCACCGGACCTCCGAATTCGATTTCGATTGCTCTCCTAAGTCATAAATGATCCCCCGAAACTAGTCAAATCATCAGATTTCCATTTCGAGCTGTCTAACTCATCGATCAATATTCGGTTGACTTTTCCAACATGTTCTTCTCATAAAGAGATTTATGGCCTTATTTCTATCTAAATTCCCTATGATTTGCTTCTAACTTTCCAAACACATATAAATTAGCATATTGAAGTATTAAATGGAGAAAATGGGGTGATAACTCCCGTAACGACGGGCTGGGTCGTTACATTCTCCCCAACTTAAACAAACGCTCGTCCTCGAGCGTACCTAGAGTTGTACTAGAAGCAACCCAATAGCTGACTGACCTTACCAAGCATATATGCGGGGTGGTACCACGTCACCCTATCCATCATAAGTCTGCTAACACAATATAGCTGAACTTTCACAGTCCATCTGAAACATAGACCACATTGCACCTCCGAAATCATATGCCAAATACGAATCCCACGTCTATACTCAGAATACACCCGAACCAACGCTAATAACCCATACTCGCCACTCCGGGTGAGATCTTATAGTGTACCAAACAACTCGATCACTCGAGATGATGCCCTCTAATCACAACAATTTCCCACGATAACCAAATATTACCGAAAAACCTTTCTCGTTAGCTAAAGTCTTATTCCAACACCTTCATGTATGTTGCCCAAGGCAACCAAACACATGATATATCGAATCCATCTCTCAGGTCATCCATTCATGAATCCATTTCCCTTTTTGACCGACATTACAATATATTTTGGAGCCAAACCTCGATGTATTCCTTTCTAACCAGCTGAAATCATATATGCCCGCACTCATTAATGGCTCCAACGATCATTCCGATTATGACACACCGCACTGGTGATATGACACCTCAACACCGGCCTAAGCCATAATGAGCACAACACAGGCTCCAATAAGAAACGCTTGAACACGCTCAAATCATGACCACTAACTCAAACTAAAGAGCTGTAGATCAATTCCTCCATACCTTCATAACATAGGACTAAGATCCCGTCTCACATCACAGAAATAGAGTACCTGAATTCTCCTCGAAAGGTCATAACATCACGTGGCTTTGCCACAACTCATGATTCCATCCAAAACTATTACCCATGAAGCACCTCAAGTCGCCGTGCTCAAAATGCTCAGCCACACGCAGATTTAGGTCTGAACTCAAGCAATCAATCTCACCCACAGTGAACAATTAATATACACTATCAAATCCTATGACACAACCAATGATACGCCAGTCGCCGAGCGACACCCAACACTGACTTTCCTCAGAGACTAGGAAGTATTGTACGCAAGGTAACCTATAGAAAGAAAAAAAACTATGCTCCATATTACACGGTTGCGGCATGCAACCTGCTCAAAATGACATACCCGTGGCGGCGTGCCACCCGATCCAGATACCATACCTGTGGCGGCGTGCCACCTGATCCAAATAACCTGTGGCGGCATGCCACCCGATCCACGCAAAACTCTCGCAAAAAAAAATGCACACCGAGTCAGATTTCTCATTACAACAAACATATATAGCCTCAAGCTCGGCCGCAAGATATGCATCCGACAAAGTCTCCCCAATACCGAAACTGGATCAATAGTAGAAACCTTTGCACTGATATCCGCCACGAAGGCCCAATTGACAAAGCAATACCTACCAGCCGTCCGCTAGTCCTGGGTACAACTACCCTGCTGGAGCATACTCCGATGCACTCTGCTAAGCAATTTGTGCCATTTCCGACATAGTCCATATCACATTAGTCTAGACGACCTGACTTATAACAACCAGTCTGCAATCATGTATCATAACCCAAATTCATCCTATCAAGCTAAGAGAGAGCCACTAGGGCTTCCAATTTCCAATGATCGCTAAACGGTGCCGATACACACGATATACAACCACTGCATAGGCGGATTACGAGAACTTCTAGTCTCCGTTACCTATATAACACATGATTCACTATGCCTGATCCCACATTCCACTGTACGAATACTTAACACACATCAATCATCCATTCATACCACGAAAATCATTCAAAAATTTCCCTATGCCATCAACAACTCAATCATCACAGTCGATCCAATAAGAGAATACCACCATACCACTAGGTATTATCAGTTTACATTACATTGTCCTTTTGACCATATACCCTACCATATCACTAGAATAGCAGTACCATTTTTCCCTTAATCACAAGAAAGATCAATTTTTAAATCACCTGCAGCTGCCCGCGCTGCTCAATAATTTTTAATGACTTCTCATATATTATGAACTGATCTCAAGACCTTGAACATGCCATTATCAACTTTCCATAGCACATAGCATATACCATACCACACTAAGATAACATGGAAACTTCTATCCCTTTCCTACGCCGCAAACATCGACGCACTCAACTAGCCAAGGACTTTCATGATCCCATATAGAAGAAAACTCATTACACATTCCATGCTTTGCATACCAACATGAGATACACTCATTTTCAAACCACGGTAAAACACATCGCAAACTCTTTCTTCCAATTCATTGCATAAGTCTAACTACTAGGATTGCGTCCTTTTTACCCACATCGTGGTACGTAACTGCCAACACTCAAGAGCTTTGTTGCCCCATATCTGCAAGACTCATTACTTCGGACACATACCAGGAGTTAATCGTATCCTTATCATACCGTTTCAGTTTATTAACAAGTTGTTCCATTTACTCAATTTTCTTTCTGAATCATCTTTAACTTAGTACTAGCCTTTACTGTAGCACAACATTATCTCAACTCATGTTACCACACGAGACTCGTACACAAGACTACACGGTCTCAGGCTCACAGGCCGCTGAATACTCACTCAATATTTCCCAGAAGTACCACATTCTACAATACTTCATTTTGAAGAACTTCCTGCGATTTGGAATTCGTTATCATTACCTCCCAATACGGATACATAGAATCCCATCATTCACATAACATAACATAAGTCTTGATTTCTTCTAACGAAACCACCGTCTTTAGCCATATACACAATCTTAATACACCTGACTGTTACAAGCAAAATCTTAAACGCCGCAAAACCATTCTCGGGCGTCATTCACCCTTATTCAATTATAATCCAACTGTCTTATTGAACAGAACCACTCGTGCCTTGTTAGAACTCTGACACTACAGAACATGATTACATACAGGTGCAAGTAGCTATCTTCCTTTTCTATACATCGAACATTCTGTACCAACAACAGTTCAAACCATCCTATTATTTCTTCATATCTACGAAGCACCATAACCTTTATCAGAATTTCCCAACATACTTGGAGACAAAATCAACATAACACACAACAGTGCAATCAGTTAATCAATAACAACCTCCCCAACTTGGCTCAAAACCATTCATCAAAGCACATTTAGCCACTTATAGCATTCTTACCCAAATGAGGCCACAATGTTATAGTGAGATTAATCTCAAGTCATTTATGAGCCTTGACAGAGACTCGAATCATCAGAGACCTTAACTCTTCTACAACTCTTGCATTTATACACACACTACAGTTAAGCCTACTCTCTTTAGGTGACAGAAATCTTTTCTATGTCCCAAAATTTTCCAAAAATTTCGGCAGAGTTTCCTTTGTAAATTGGCCTATCCACCTGCCAAAGAATCACCAAACCATTATAGCAATACATCCACAACTCAACAAGACATCACAATGCATTTTAACAACATTAAATCTCAATACTATACGAATCATATTATCACAATTTATGCATGAACCTGCGCTACGCCTGCTCGCATCATAACACATATCAAATACACTTCAATTACACATCAGAATCGACCAACCTATTTTGCCTCAATCTAGTCTTCCTGAGTCTAAACTCGTTCTACTACACGTAAGGCACTTTACCTTCCAACGAAGAGATATGATAAATGTTCACCACGCCCGTAGCTGGGGGCTACACAACAGATAACAATAAAGATCTAACACCTGATAGCTCGTACGTTATTAAGCTTCCATTTCCACGGTTAAGGGCAATACCAGTCATATAAGTTTAATACTATCTCACAAAATCCGCGCCTTGCTGCTCATGTCATAGACAAAGATCTGGCCTCAAGTCTTCCCGACTGGCCCAACATGAACTCACAAAGATTATATCTCGCCCCTCGATCAGGGAATCACAAGCCATCAAGGCAATTATATTACTGAGTGCTCGAAGCGTACACAGACGTGTGGAAGGAATTTCAAAGATTATATCTCAAGCTGAATCACGTACGCACGATAAGAATTACAAGAAATGTGAAGTGTTTTCTAATGGTTTGCAGCCTCCCGAGGATAAGTACAGGCGTCCCCGTACCGATCTACAAGACTCTACCAACCGACTCAAGACTCATGAGGCCTAGTAACCTAGGCTCTGATACCAACTTGTCACGACCCCAATCCCGGTCGTGATGGCGCCCAACACAACTGCTAGGCAAGCCCGACCATTTACACTCTCATCCCGAGCGTGAAGCTCAAATCAATTACCTGAACATTTATGTCAACAATAAAGCATAACTGTATAACCACCCCAGAGATCTAGGGTCACGAGTCTGGAGCCTCTAAACAAGATCGGATAACAACATCTAGACCAAATACTAAAGTATGAATAACTTATATACAAAGGAAAAATAGAATAAGAAGAGAAGCCAGGTTCTGCGAACGCCAGCAGCTACCTCAGCAACTCGGATAAATACTGATAAAAGCTGGAGTGCTCGTCTATCCCTCATGTGTACCTGAATCTGCACACAAAGGTGCAGGGAGTAGAGGTGAGTACTAAGTACTCGGTGAGTAATAAATATATATAAGCAGCTGAAAGTAGGAAATCCACAGAATACCACAATATGAAGCTAAACTGCAGTTCGAATTCTGCGAACTAGTATCAATAGTACAATACAGCTACTACAGAGTAATTCAACAAATACAGATGCAATGCAATGCACATAACCGCTACGACGTGTAGCCCGATCCAATTTAACGTCGACGGCGCTCACCGGGGTGTGTACAGACTCCGGAGGGGCTCCTACAGCCCAAGCGCAATACTGCTGCGACATGCAGCCCGATCCTCATATCAACCACTGTGGTGTGTAGCCCGATCCTCATATAAACCGCTGCGGCGTGCAGCCCGATCCATCCTCGGTCCACATAAATCAGATAAGTCACAAAAACAGTTCATTTTTCTTAATTCCAGTTCCCATTTCATAATTTATGAAAAGTACTTTAACTTTTATTTAATTTGCAAAAGCGGGTGACTTAACATTTCAATAGTGTGATTTTAAATTCCAGGACTGAGTTCAATGATTAAGCAAGTATAGCTATCACATAAATACTATCCCCTAGGGATACTACAAGTCGACGCAAGGCCCCAAACAAGGCTTACAGCCCACAAATATGTCAAACACAGCGTATTTCCATCACTAATAGCATATTTTCCATATCCGGGATGGACCAAGTCTCAATCCCCGGTCACAATCAGTCCCGCACCTGCCACGGGGTGCGAGCCACGCCCTACTAGCGTCACAATGTGCTAAGCCGGGGTTTCGAACCCTCAGGCTACCATATACACAAACTACTCACCTCTAGCCGGCCGTAGACTCGTCCGCGATACCTTTTCCCTTCAAATTTGCCGCCTCGTGCGTAGAATCTAGTCAAACACAACAATTATATCAAATACGGGTCAAAGAAACATAACCCAATTCAATCTATACGAAATACGCAATAATACACCAAGTTGGTAAAACCCGGACCCTGGGCCCGCTTCTTGAAAAATTCCGAAATTCATACCAACAGATTCCTCGTCTCTCCACAAGTCCGTGCATATAAAATTTATCGAAATCGGAGTTCGAATGGCCTTTCAAAACCCAAAAATTCGTTTTCATGATTTAGGCCCTAGTTCTTCACAAATTCTACCAATTTCAGGAATTTTGGTGTTTATTCTAGCATAAAATCATGTTTTTGAGTCAAGAAACTTACCTCCAGCAATTACCCATTGATTTCTCTCTTAAAAATCACCTCAGAAGCTTCTTTCCGTTCCAAAATTGGAAGAAAACTCGACCTGCTCGTTCTAGGTATACTGTTCACGCGTTTTACTGCTCCCAATGGATTCCTTGTGAAATTCTAATGAATTTAGGCTTTTGAATCACTCAATTTGACCTTATAATGAAGGAGATATGTAGGTTTTAAGGTTTGCAAATAGTGCAAGTTTTTAATACGCCGTCAGGGGCAGTTTCGTCATTAACCTGAAAATCTGGCCAGCCTTAGTAAAATGGCCATAAAATCCTCATACGATGTCCAAATTCGATGATTCTTTTTGCTACGGGTCCGTAATTACGATACGGATCTAGTTCTTCATTCAAAACAATAATCCAAGCTCATTTGTTCAATATGATATCATTTATGCTTGAAGAAACGATGTCGAAGCATAAGAAAAACGAGCATAACGCAACCCAAACCTATCTGAAACTCACCCGAGCTCCTTGGGACTGCATACGAACATACTAACATGCTACATATGATCATGCAAACTTAGTTTCACTCTCAAAACACCAAAACTAATATCAAAACACCAAATTTACATCGGATTCA
Organism: Nicotiana noctiflora; assembly: GCA_032618575.1. NCBI lineage: Eukaryota > Viridiplantae > Streptophyta > Magnoliopsida > Solanales > Solanaceae > Nicotiana > Nicotiana noctiflora. Next base: position 99,244 of record JASVEL010000370.1, on the reverse strand, counting down.
AGCCTAAGTTCTTCCAAAACTTCCGAAACTTGCATTTGATCTAAAACCCGACCTAAGCGCCTCCAAATGAATTGAAACGTTGCACGCATATACAAAATCACCTAATGGAGCTACTGCAACTCTCTAAATTTCGTTCCAAGCCCCAGATCAAAATCTCACCTACCATTCGGATTTTGCCAAAATTCAACCTTAGCCAATTCAAGCCTAAAACTTCACCGGACCTCCGAATTCGATTTCGATTGCTCTCCTAAGTCATAAATGATCCCCCGAAACTAGTCAAATCATTAAATTTCCATTTCGAGCTGTCTAACTCATCGATCAATATTCGGTTGACTTTTCCAACCTGTTCTTCTCATAAAGAGATTTATGGCCTTATTTCTATCTAAATTCCCTCTGATTTGCTTCTAACTTTCCAAACACATATAAGTTAGCATATTGAAGTATTAAATGGAGAAAATGGGGCGATAACTCCCGTAACGACGGGCTGGGTCGTTACACTCCTGGGCTTTCTCTTTAGTCAAAGCACCCCATCTAATTCGCGGTTGGCCCCGAGCACCCCTCTGCTTCTTCTTCACCCAGATTCTGACATCCATCACTAGGAGTCTATGAAGGATTGAAAGGGATTCTCCCGGAATAACCTTGCAGTCCCTGCACAGACCTCTATCGCTCCTTCTGAGAAAGAGGTAATCGATCTGAGTCCTCGCCGTTGAACTTTTGATATTCTATTACTATTTTGTCTATTGAATTTCCATTTGGTTGAATCCATACTATCAGTCAGTTTGGGTGTTTTAATTTAGTTGTTTCGGTGGTGTTTTCATCCAGAGATCTTTTATCAATTAGAGAGATGGAGGATTCTGCTGCCAAGGTGACAGATTCTGCTGCCAAGGACCTCGCCGGATTTTTAAGAAATACTTATGGACGTGGTATCAATCTAAAACATGAGCACGTTTCAATATTTTCTTAAAAAGAAACATTTATTATCACACAATGACATATTTCAGACCAAAAATTTTAAAAGTTTTACAGCCACATAAATACTGTGGCTTATTTAAATTTTTTACAGCAACCAACAACCAGTACATTGCAGCTGCTTCTCGCCCTTCATAGCTTCATCTCTTTTTCACCAACTCTTCCATCAGTAACTGCTATATCATCTCCACCGGCCACGTATATCTGAGAAGAGGATGTTCCTCTCCCCTAGTACCTAGTTCTTAGGAATTTAGGGTAAAATTATGCTGCCCCTCAGAAGATCCGTAAAGGAGGAGGAGCATTATTATCTTGGTTTCAACCAGATGCAATTTTCTATCCCACACGGTGGAAATTGCTAACTTATGATGACCCGACCAATCGTCTCATAAGTTACCACTCCGTTTCCCCCAAATTTGCTTCTTTATGCTTCGTTATCCATGTTTCATGTGATCAAGTTAATTAGTTTGCGTTCGGAGAGGATTTGGTAAGAAATGAGACACTTAGTCTCTTTTAAGAAGGCTTAAGCTGAAAAAGTCAGTCTATTAAGTTGGTTTTCGGGGGTTGCGTCCTCAACGTTATCAGCGCCTACGCACCACATGCGGGCTTGGATGAGGAGGTCAAGAGGCATTTTTGGGACGACTTGGATGAGTTGGTGCGTAATATTCCCCAATCTGAGAAGTTGGTCATTGGAGGGGACTTCAATGGCCATATTGGGGCAGATGCTAGTGGTTATGGTGAGGTGCATGGTGGCTTTGGCCTTGGGGTTAGGAACGGAGGAGGCTCTGCGTTGTTGGAGTTCGCTAGGGCTTCCGAGCTTCTGATTGCTAACTCGACATTTCAGAAGAGGGAGGAGCATTTGGTCACCTTCAAAAGTTCGACGGCGAGGACCCAGATCGATTACGTCCTTCTCAGAAAGAGCGATAGAGGTTTGTGCGGAGACTGCAAGGTTATTTCGGGAGAATCCCTTTCAACCCTTCATAGACTCCTAGTGATCGATGTCGGAATCTGGGTGAAGAAGAAGAAGAGGGGTGCTCGGGGCCAACCGCAAATTAGATGGGGTGCTCTTACTAAAGAGAAAGCCCAGGAGCTGGAGAGAAGGTTAGTCGAGGGTGGAGCTTGGAGAAGTTCTGGGGTAGCAGACGCAATGTGGTCTGAGACGGCGAAGCTGGTTAGGGAGGCAGCGCCGGATGTGCTTGGGGTAACCAAAGGCTATATAGGCAGACATCAGGGCGACTGGTGGTGGAACGACGTAGTGCGAGGAAAAGTAGAGGTGAAGAAAGCTGCTTTTTGGAAGGGAGCACAAGCGATGGAGAAAGGCGGGTGAACAAAGAGAGAGCTATAAGGTGGCAAGGAAGGAAGCGAAATTGGCTGTCACGGAGGCTAAAAACGCGGCTTTTGGTCGCATGTACGAGGAATTGGGGGAGAAAGGCGGGGACAAGAAGTTATTTCGGTTAGCCAAAGTAAGGGAAAGGAAGGCGCGGGACCTGGACCAGGTTAGGTGCATCAAGGATGAAGATGGTAGAGTCCTGGTGGGGTAGTCTCAAGTCAAACAGAGATGGCAGGTGTACTTCCGAGACCTTCTCAACGAGGAGGGGGACCAAACCATAGAACTAGGGGAGCTGGGGCATTCGGAGCGTCATAGAGACTTAGGGTACTGCGGGCGCATTAGGGTGGAAGAGGTCGTGGGGGCTTTGCGTAGGATGAGTAGAGGTCGAGCGACCGGGCCAGACGAAATCCCGGTGGAGTTCTGGAAATGCATGGGTAAGCCAGGAGTGGAGTGGCTCACCAGGTTGTTCAATGCGATCTTCGGGTCCAAAAGGATGCCAGAGGAGTGGAGGTGGAGTACAGTGGTGCCCTTGTGTAAGAACAAAGGGGATATCCAGTGTTGCGACAACTATAGGGGCATCAAATTAATAAGCCACACCATGAAGGTCTGGGAGCAGGTGATTGAGGCCAGAGTGAGGGAGTCGACATCTATTTTTGTGAACCAGTTCGGTTTTATGCCGGTCCGGTCCACTACAGAAGCTATCCACCTTGTCAGGAGATTGGTGGAACAGTTCAGGGATATGAAGAAGGACCTGCACATGGTATTTATCGACTTGGAGAAGGCGTATGACAAGGTCCCTAGGGAGGTACTATAGAGGTGCCTGGAGGCTAAGAGCGTGCCGAAAGCCTACATCAGAGTTGTGAGCACGTGATTTTTGCCTTACTTGAGAAGTACTCCCAGAAAATTCAAAATAAAATAGTTCCGTGTTGGGCATGATTTTTGTGATTTTGGTATTATTTTTATCTTACATTTGCATTTTTGTGTGTGCGTGTTTATTTATTTAAATTAGTAAAATACAAAAATATATACATTATGTGTTGCATTTTTTTAGTGTTTAATATCAAAATTATACGGTTTACATTTAAGTGATAGGTAATTATGTGGGATAATTGTAGTAAAAATTAGTTGTGTTATAGGTTAGTGTATATATATATATATATATATATATATATATATATATATATATATATATATATATATATATATATATATATATATATATATATATATATACATATACATATGATACATCATGGAATGTAGTATGAAGAGCAGACTTGGGCCATAATTTAGTCCAAAAACCTGGCCCAAACCCCTCACCCGTTCTGCCCAACTGGCCCCGTTGATCTGGACCGTTGGATTTTATTATCCAACGGCCCAGATTAATCTTTAAATTCCCAAATACACCCAGGCCGTGACTTAACCAAACGACACCGTTTGGTTTAAGGGAAGAGATCCTGGTCGTTGATCGTAAATGATCCAACGATCAGGATTTAACCTCTTGAGTCATATATAATCTCACCTTCACACCCCCCCCCCCCAAGCCAGACCCCCCCTCACACCTATCGTCTCTCTTAGAGACTAATAACCTCACCGTGAGCCACCGCACTCCGCCTGCCGGAAATCGCCTCACGGCGGTTCCGGTAGGCCGATGGCCACCAAATTTTCACCAGCTCTTCCCCTCACCTCCCTCTACACGAATCCCCTAACAGTTAGTCTCGAATCATTCTCGAGCTCTTCGAATATTAGATCGAAGCTCGCCGGAATTTGAAGTTCTATGCCAATGGCCACCAAATTTTCACCAGCTCTTCCCCTCACCTCCCTCATACCCCCACCAGTGTTGGTTTTGCTCGAATCGAACCTAAAGCCCCAAGCCCCAAATCCGAGCCTATGAACCCTAGATTTCAAATTAGAATCTCTGTTTGAATTCGAGAGAAGTTGAAGCCTAATAGAGTTTAATTGGCATGTTCTCGCTGGAGAACATCTCAATTAAAGTCCTTTAGACTTCAAATCCAAGGCCAAGCTCAAAACAGTCCGGGTTTTGCTTCGATTTCGATTGCGTTCGAGGTAATCTCCCTTTTTCTATCTATTTTTAATTAGGTATGTGTTGCTTGTGTGTTCTTTGTTAGTCCAATTTGTTTAATTTTCTTCTTGGCCGCCCCTGTTTTCATTTCTTCTCAAAAGACCTTTTATTTGGTCAATTATTCGTCTGTATCATTTGTTTGATTGCGTATGTGTTCAAATGCGTATTCGCTTCAATTAGCATCGTCGAATACTTAGTTGCAATTGTTGCCGAGATTTTTAAATTCACTGTTTTATCGGCTAAACTGTTATCATTGCTATGTGTTGTGTTGATTAAATGTCGTCATTTGAATTCACGAGTTTCGTTGTTTGAAAGCCCGGGCAGTGGGTCATCATTGTGTTGAATTGTTTGATTGGGTAGTTTCTGATTTGTATTGATTCTGGATTCTGAATTAACAATGATGTTTGGATATAGTTGTTTGTTAGTATAGGATTGAATGGTGTAATTGATAAAAGATAGTGCACTAAGACTGCTGTGGGAACCTGCTGTACAGCAGAGTTCACCACCAATTGTCCCCTGCTGATAATGTTAATTAAAAGAACCCATGATCAGACATAATATAGTGGCAAAACCAGTGTCAGGACTGCCAGAGAATATCATGGGCTAGCAGAGAAGGGTATGGGCAGGGGGTCTTCTGATTATTATATCTTAGGGTGTCTTGGTTTCTCAAGTATAAGTATAGGGTTGAAGGGAATAGGCAGGGACTGGTTTTGAGAGCTTTAAGAGAGTAGCGCACCTTAGGAGAAGAGGAGGCAGAAATACACACAGATATATAGATCATGTGTTACTGTTCCATTGGTTTTTGACTACTGTTGTCATTGCTGTTTGTGAGAGAAGGCCACTGATTTCCTGTTTGTTTGTTTGCTGAGGTTGTGTGGTCGTGTGTGGTGCAGTGTGTTTGTTGCTGTTTGATTATTGTGTTGCTTGTTGTGGACTGTTGTTGATACTGTTGTTTGGCTACTACTGTTGGGTTTTGGTTTGGGTGCTAAGTGTTGTGGGGATTGGTTACCTGTGGTGTGTTGCTGTGCTGTTTGTTGCTGGGCTACTGTTACTGCTGCTGCATTACCACTGCTTACTTGCTGTGCTTTTTATTTGCTGGGCTACTGTTACTGTTTTGTTTCTCCTGTTGCTGCTGGTTCACCTACTATTACTGTTGCTGCATTGCCACCGCTCACTCTTCTTTATTCTTCCGCATTCCAGGTACACATCTCCGTCATTGTAGTGTCTTGGTTCGAAAGAATGAAGTTTGAAGCTCCCTTTTAAGTATGCTGAATACATATAGATGTCTATAGTTCTTGTACTTGTTATGTTCTGTTATTCTTTAATCAAGTGTATTGTTAATTTTGGCTATGAAAGATGTATCTAGATCAAAGATACATTATCATTAGATGTGTATGTAAACCTGAATCATTCTGCTATATCTGTGTTCAATATTCTCTATTCATGTGCGTAATCTCAAATCTGTTAATACTAGGCCCTATGTTAAAAGTGAGGTTAGCCATTTGTTTTAAGTAGAAAATTTAAGGTAATTTGAACATCCGTGGATAATGATATCTTGAACTTGCGAAAATATACGACAGTGGCTCTTTGAGGATTATTTGAATTCGAAGTAAGTTCTTCCCATATAATTGTCCACCCTAGACTCAAATCTCCTCACTTAATTAACTAACCGTATGTTTGCTGAATTGGTTATGGTTGAGTAGGATTTTGTCACATTGTAGGAATTAGTGAGTTATTATTCAACTGAATGACGTAATTAGATTAAAGGAGTCGGGGTGCATTTCATGTGACCCGACCCCAATTTCGAACAAGAGTAAATAAAGCGTGTCAGGAACCACAGGCGCATTTCATGTGGTGTGGCTCGTAGCAAGTTTTAAATAATTTGGAATCAACTCCTAAATAAAATACAAGTGGGATGTAGTTCGCTTTAGATTTGAATTAAAGGTGCGCCTCGCCCAATAGATACACTAATCGCAAGGCCCTCATAAATGTACATATAAAATACTTAGATTTCGAGATGTGTCGTTTCTTAGCGAATATCACGTCCTTCTCAAAAGTGTAAATAAGTAATCGCTCCAGGCGTGTATTTTAATTCTACCTTCTTAAATACGGGTGTGCATTTCATGCGACCCAAATCCAAATCCCGAAATGTTGAATAAGAATGTGTCGAGGATCCGGGTGCATTTCATGTGACGTGATTCGAAAACATATTTTTAAGCAACTTTCTTTTTCATAAATCATAATAAATAATAAAAGTGGTAAAGGGATATTAATTTGCACTAAGTACATAACTGTAAAAAAGCAGATAAATAAGCCAAACACGACAGCTGAGCGACCGTGCTAGAACCACGGAATTCGGGAATGCCTAATACCTTCTCCCGGGTTAATAGAATTCCTTATCCGGATTTCTGGTTCGCGGACTGTTAAATAGAGTCATTCTTTTCCTCGATTCGGGATTTAACCGGTGACTTGGGACACCATAAATCTCCCAAGTGGCGACTCTGAAATAATTAAATAAATCCCGTCTCGATTGTCCTTTAATTGGAAAAACTCTTTGCGCCCTCGCGGGTGCGGTAAAAAGGAGGTGTGACAAGAGTAATCAAGGACATGTACGATGGAGCTAAGTCCAGGGTTAGGACAGTGGGTGGCGACTCAGACCATTTCCCGATGGTTATGGGGCTCGATCAAGGATCTGCGCTTAGCCCCCTCTTGTTTGCCTTGGTGATGGATGCTTTGACGCGGCATATTCGAGGGGATGTTCCTTGGTGTATGCTATTTGCTGATGACATAGTCCTGGTAGACGAGACGAGGTCGGTGTTAACGAGAGGCTAGAGGAATGGAGATAGACTCTCGAGTCTAAGGGGTTTAAACTAAGCAGGTCTAAGACAGAATATCTGGAGTGCAAATTTAGCGCTGAGTCGAGCGAAGTGGGAAGGAGCGTGATGATTGGATCTCAGGCCATGGCAAAGGAGGATAGTTTCAGATACCTTGGATCGGTGATCCAAGGGGACGGAGAGATAGACGGGGATGTCACTCACCATATAGCGGAGAGGTGGTCGAAGTGGAGGCTTGCATAAGGAGTCTTGTGTGATAAGAAAGTGCCATAGAAACTCAAGGGGAAGTTTTATAGAGTTGTGGTTAGACCTGCCATGCTGTATGGGACGGAGTGTTGGCCGGTGAAGAAATCTCACGTTCAGAAGATGATGGTGGCGGAGATGAGGGTGCTTAGGTGGATGTGCGGGCTCACCAGGTTAGATAAGAATAGGATCGAAGTTATTCGGGAGAAGGTGGGGGTGGCCCCAGTGGACGAAAAGATGCGAGAGGCGAGACTTCGATGGTTTGGGCATGTGCGGATGAGAAGCCCCGACGCCCCGGTGAGGAGTTGCGAGCGGCTAGCGGTGTTCCGGCCGTTAAAATAGGGGCAAATATAGAACTTTGATTGACGGCAAGGGTAAATTTGGACGGAAAGTATAACGGGGGACAGGATTGAACAATAAAACAAAATAGAGGGATATATGAGGCCATTTTCCGTTTATTTTATGCCTCACACAACTTACACTAAAGTCAGTTGTATGAGGCAAAAAATAAAAAATTTCGATACAACTGATGATTAGTTTGTATTCTCTTTTGGTAGCCATTTTTGGTAGTTACTGTTTTGATATCATTGCATGCCCGTTTCTTTATGGTACATATGCATCTTATGTTTAGATAATTTTTATGAGGTGTATGCTGGAGTAACTAATGCGGTTTTTGTTTTTTGTTTTTGTTTGCCTTTTTTTCATGCGCTGAGGGTCGATTGGAAACAGCCTCTCTGCCCTCTCGGGTAGAGGTAAGGTCTGTCTACATATTACCCTCCCCAGACCTGACTTTGTGGGAATAAACTGGGTTGTTGTTGTTGTTGTTGTTGTAAGTTGAAAAAGTCAATCGGATATTGACTTATGTGTTAGAGGGTTCGGATGTGAGTTCCAATGGTTCAATTAGCTTCGGAAGGTGATTTGTGACGAAGGAGCGTGATTGAAATTGGTTTTGGAGGTCTAGAATAGAATTAGGCTTGAATTGGCGAAGTTGATATTTTAGCGATTTCCGGTTGGTAGGTGAGATTTTGATCCGAGACTCGGAATGAAATTCCGAGAATTGTTGTAGTTTCGTTATGTCATTAGGATTTATGTGCAAAATTTTGGGTCATTCGGACGAGGTTTGATACATTTTTTGATCGAATTCGGAATTTGGAAGTTTTGGAATTCTTTGGCTTGAATCTGAAGGTTATTCGATGTTTTTATATTGTTTTGAGCATTGTGAAGTTTGGAACAAGTTTTAATGATGTAATGGGGGGTGTTGGAATGTTGGGTCGGGGTCCCATGAGGCTCGGATAAGTTTTGGAAGTTTTTTACCGTTTTGAGCATAAGCATGTAATGATCCAAAGGTCCATTGTTAGTTCTAGAGATCGAATTTTGATTTCGAGACTTCCAGAATTTAAATAATGAATTATGGGAGTGATCTGGAAAGTTTGGTCTAATTTCATCGAGTCGCTATCGAATTTTTTACGCGAAACATGAGTTAATTGTTTAACAAGCGAAATGGATGTCGCACTGAGCAAACGACCTCCGAATTGAGTTTCGATAAGGACTATGTTCTTATAATTATTTGTGATTCATAGGAACAAGAATCATCAAATTCTGAGTTCATATGATGGAGTTAGAGCCATTTTAGTAAAATTAAAGACTGTTGGTGTATCAGATCTGGTATGCAGCTTTTAGCGACCAGATTGGACCTTTTAGCGACGGGAAATTAGTCTTTAGCGACCAGAATTGGATTTTATAAAGCTGTTACATTTTTTTCCGCTCATTTTCATATTTTTTGGTGAAAGAACACGGCTTGGGGTGATTTTTGAGCAAGAAATCATGAGAAATCTTGAGGTAAGTCACTTGTGATCATTTTTACTCCATAATACTGAATTATTATTGAATAATTCGACTAGATTACATATTTTTAAGGTGTAAATTGGGGATCTAGACCAGGGATTTGAAAATAAGATTTGAAGATTTGGAGGCCGAATTGTTATCAAAATTTTGTAATTTTGGTATGGTTAGACTCGTGGTTGAATGGGTTGTCGGATTTTGAGATATGGGCCCCACGAGCAATTTTGAGTTAAATTTCTGATTTTGTTGGAAAATTAGTATTTTCATATGAAATTTAATTCTTATAATTAGTATTGACTGAATTGAATTAATTGTGACAAGATTCGGGTCGATTGGAGGCCGATTCAAGGGGCAATGGCATTTAGGAGTAGGATTTTGCTCGGATTGAGGTGAGTAATGATTGTAAAAGATATTATGAGGATTTGAAACCCGGATTGCACATTGTAGTGCTATGTTGAGATGATTTGCACGCTGGATCGCGAGCGTGGGGTAGAGCATTGTTGGGGATTGTGATTTAGTCCATCCCGATTGATGATTTTTTACCACGTATTTGACTGAAATTTATTGTTATCATCATGAATTGGGCTAATTGCTATATTTCGGCTTCGCTCCAACTATGTGAACCCTCGGGGGTGTTAATCACTATTTCCTCACTGTTTGAAATTATTACTTGAACTCAGTCCTGTTGGTATCTGTTGTTTTATAAACTCAACCACTTTTACTCAGATTTGAAACTCAAATGATATGAGAACTATTGTTTTACTAATGCCCGAGGGGCTTGTGATGGTTTTTTGGACTGAGTGAGGCCGAGGGCCATATGTAAGGATATGCTGAGTGATATAAGGCTGATGGACTGAGATACTTTTATATGCTACAAGCTGGAGTGATGTGAGGTCGAGTGCTCAGTGATGATGCCATGAGGTGGTTTGATTTAGCGCTTGGGCCGTAAGGGGCCCCTCCGGAGTACTCACTTTACTCCATGCACCTTGTGTGCAGATGCATGTATTTATACACCTGGTAGTGGGTTTTGGCTGATTGAAGGCAGAATTATCGGAGTTTTAGCGAGGTGGCTATCAGTGTTCGCAGCACCGCTTTTCTCCCTTTTCGTTCATCATTTCTGTTTTGTGTATTTCAGACCTTGTAGTTGTATTTATATTCTAATAGATGTTCATGACTAGTGATACCCCGATTTCGGGCTGAGTTGGGTTGTTATTTTACATGTTTATAAAATTGTATTGTTGACTGCCTTATAAAGGATTGGATTATTCATCCTTATAAATGACTTGTTGATTTATTAAGCCGTTGGAACTAAATTTGAGTAAGTGTCGGCTGGCCTTGTCTTCACGAGAGGCGTCATCACGACCTGGTTTAGGTTTTGGGTCATGACATAACTATCTGAAGCAGTTGGCTTCAGAAAAAGATTGGGAAAAATTATTCTCGCACCCCTTTTTTCTCGCGAAATCGGTTTTGACGTGTGATAACTCTTTTAAGGGAAGGGTTAGAAGAGAAGAGTCGCCACCTAACGAATTTGTAAGGCTCGTTAGGGAACCTATTTGCAAGTGACTCAGGTTTGACAACTTTGCATCACCAAAGATCAGGTAAGGGCTCAAAATTACCTCGAAGAGAAGGTATTAGGCACTCTTCGAGGTCCACAACGGTGGGTCTCGGCCGAACTAGAATTACATGAATTAGTCAGATAAACAAGGATAGAGAAAAGCAAGAACTTGAAAAGTTCTATTATCAAAAGACATTGAATAAATACTAACACTTGATTGAAAGATAAATAGGAATAAGACGGGGTCTTAAGTTTTTTAGCCTAAAGGATCATCCCGTGCAACAAGTCTGAAGTCGAATCGCACAAAGAACTAAAGCTTAGCTATATTTGTTCATTATTACTAAGAAATAAAAGTTCAAATAGTTTCTAAGTAATATTAAGATTCTTATGTCTAACTAATTAACTAATAAATTAAAATAACAAATTAATAATTAAATATTAAAGGGCAGACTAAATTAATGAGGTCTATAGTTATGATTTCCCCAATTGTCGGAATCATTTTCGTTACATCTTCTATAACTTCGCCTAAGTATTCTCTACCAATCGTGAGTACATTAGGTGTTGTAGCTCTCTCCCAAGCAACTACCATAATTTACTAGACGTATTTTTTCGAACTACGCTAGCTAGCACTAATTCACTGCCCACTACGATCGCACTAATGTTTTGTTATCTCTAATCCTGCCTTTAAAGCCTCTGTTATTAATCTCTCACATACGTTAGGAGTGTTGTTGTTCAACAACTATCTAAATATGTACCCATGCAATACACACAAAATAGGCACAATCAATTGATGATCATTCAATCCACAACAGTAAATATGCAGTAGAAAAAATAGAGAAATCTAATGGTTCAATTATATAAAAACATAACGAGAAATTATATTACAAAAGGTTCCATCAAAACCCTAGAAAACAAATAAGATATTCATAATAGTATGCAAAGCTCAATACTAAAATTCATAACCAATAATGAATATCGGAAGAAGGAAGTGTGAAACTTGTAGAAGAATTCTGCTCCTAGTGTGTTATTGCTTCCTTGGGTCGAATCCCCCTAAAAGTGATGTTTAAGGGCTATTTATTTATGTCGAAAAAAGACCTAGACTAAATAATCAAAGTCCAAAACCAAAAACGAGATAAAATTTTACAATCAACACGCTTGCTACGGGCCTCGCCTCGCTGAGGCAAAACGCGAGCTTCACCTCGCTACACACTGTGCCTCGCAAGCTCTATAGCGACCTCCTCCTCGCTTTATGATTCGCGTCGCCAACTCTATCGCGTTCAAAATGGCTCGCTATGCCTGCCTCTTTGATTAAATCGTGCTGCCTAACTTTTCAAACTATGCCTTATTCTCGTTTCTGTTTCTTTTTCAAATTCTATTGCATTGTTTATTTATTTATTTTGTCTCTTCAATCATTGCTCCATATAGAATTATAATGCTTCTAATCAATAAATGATCATGGTTCATTCTTACAGTGTATACACATAAAATTTTTACTTTGTTCCCAATTTCATCTTCAACGTATTTACACATAAAATAATCTCAATTAAGCACAAATATGATATAGTTTAACATTAAAGCCCCAAAATAAGATAAGTAATATACTAAAAATATAAAATTATAGCCAAACATCAACTATGTAATAAAACATAAAGAATAATGTAGAAGAATGACACTGGGTGGGATGCCATCCACTTCAGTGAAATGTCAGGCCACTTAGGATGGTGTTGAAGGACTTCAACGGCGGAGGGGTAATTTTGCATTAATTTTATAATAAGGTGGGGGCAACGCTATGAATAGTATAACGGAATTAAATTGTTTTCTGTTAATAAAAAGGGTATTTTCGACCATTTTCCCTTATGATTATATAGAGAGCTATACAGCTCTATCATTTTGCATGATCTGATTTGACGACAACCCCACAGTCGATGAATTTTATGATGAGAGAATCAACTTACCTTTTTAGTGCAAGTGGTTGAGTGCTTCTTTCCCAAAACTCGAACGAGAATTTTGAACTTAAATCTATCACTTTCATATTGAATATCGCATTTTTATTATCTTTGGTTTGCACGACAAACATATCTGTTTTTCAAAGTAGTACTTAGTAGTTTGACATGATTAATAAACAATGGAAACAATAAACTAATTCTGATCAACCTTTTTCTTTCATTTTCGTTTCTTTTATACCATATGATATTATTGGATATGTTGTTGTTGTATTTTGAAACATTATCTTTATTACAGTACATGATTTAGATTATGGATAACCAGACATGCATTACCAGGGGCGGATCTATATGCTAATTTTGGGTGTTTATTATCTTTGACAATATTTAGTAAATTTGTATAGGTATTTATAAAAATATTTAGATAAATATTGATTTAGCACCCACAACAAAACTATTTTTTCATCTTTTTTTAAAATAAATTTCAGTGAGTACCCACGACTTTAAAATTTTGGATCCGTCACTGTGCATCACCCGCGAAGGTGTCTTCCTATCGATCAGATTTCATTCTAAGATCCATCTTTGAAGTTTGAAAGTCAAAAGCCAGTATTAGATATATTGTGGGCACACACTATACAATTAATAATGTAACTTGGTTGTCCTTGACCAAGTCCATAGTGCTAAAATAGGAAACACATATCCAGTGATAGTATAAATGAGTTTTTAGACAATGAGAACAATTAAAAAAAGATACTTGTTTTTATTTTTTCAAATTACTAGTTGTACATTTTTAATAATTATCTTTAGTATAGTACATTTTAATGATTTGGTAGTAAAATAACACGAGCTAGCCAATTTTCGGACTGGTCATTCAATAATAGCCAGCATTTGCAAAGTCACTTAAAAATAGCCATCATTTTACTGCAACAGAGACCGGTCCAACATAATATACTGAATTTTGGTGCAACTGTGTATGAACTTCCAGCATATTATGCTGGACCCGTATACTTTACTGGCTCTAGTATAATATACTGGAGAATGGAGCACCGATTCTCCAATCTCCAGTATATTATACTGGTTCTCGAATCTCTAGTATATTATGCTGGATCAGTATATTATACTAGAACTTCAGCATATTATGCTGGAATATTTTTTCGAATTTTAAACAGTGTCTTCGTTTAAATTTATCTTTACATAAAATGTGACTAAATTTTAATTATTTTTTAAATTGTGACTACTTTTAAATGATCATTTTGTAAATCTAGCAATTTTTAAATTTCTGCTTATTTGGTAATGCATAAATTAGGCCCAACAAGAAAAGTTAGACCCCTAAATGGACTAGACTTATAATCCAGTGGTATTGAAGGAAGCTTCTCATACATTATGTGTGAGTGGATTATTATTTAAGTCGTACCCTAAGTTAAATTTTTTTTAAAATATTTTATCTACTTTGGACACTACTTCAGACATAAAGTAGAATAATATACGTCTGAAGTTGTGGGCTATAGACAAAAACGTCTTAAAGTACATACTAAAATTTTAGTTGCACTTAAATGTTTTTGTATGCATTTAAGATGTTTTCATCTGAAGTTTAGATGTTCAATTGATTTTGTTTTTGTCTAGAAATAGAAACTTGTTTTCAAAATTATCTATTCCAAATAAGATTAGACTTAATATATTAAACATCATATTGAATAAACTTCAATCAATAATTTATCAAAACAACAACAAATCTAACAAATTCTTATTGTAAAAATGATAATATTCATAATGTAAAAATGATAATTAATATATATATATATATATATATATATATATATATAATTTACAAGAAAATACCTTAGATAGTTTTTTTTTAGAAATAATAGCCCAGACCACTTAGGCCCGTGGACCCAGCCCATTTAGCCCGGGACCATGTGGGCTTAGATCTATAGTGGGCCGGTTCCATCCTTTGGGGTCGTTTGGCCCGTGACCACCAGAGCCTAGCCCGCCAAAGCCCAGGTCCGTTAGGTCCATTTAGATCCGGCCCCAACCCACAATATAGCATTAAGCGCTATATTTATAATGTGTGTGGTAAAATGGCTATTTTTGTAAAATTTGACCGTTCCCCAACGGCCATTTCTCAATTTAACCGTTGGGAACATTCCAATTAATTTTTTAAAAAAATCCAATCATAACTGGGCCCAATTACTGGGCTGCAGCCCGTTAACAACCTGTTAACGGATGGCGGGTTACGCGAGTTTGGTACTTCGTTAAGTAGAACGTGTTCGTCCAAAACTCGCCCCTACCAACCCGTCCCAACCTGCCCAATAATAAACAGTAGTGGACTGGCCCGGATTAAAGCGGGCTAAAAACAAATTAACCCGACCTTATTAATAGGTATACTCCAACATGTATATTCTTGTTTCGAGGGATAAAAGATAAAGATAACTAGAGTCACGTTTTGTTTTTTTAGCTTCTTTTTATTTATTATTTTGGGGGGAGGGGGGAGGGGGAAGGGAAGGGGCAGGGGGATAATAATTGGTACAAAGGGAATAGTGAAAACAAACATAAAGGTTCAAACATGTACTACTAATAATTATGAGTTTGAGAAGTGATTTTTTAAAAGTATTTTTCTAAAAAATATTTTTTATGAGAAATAATTAGTGTTTCACTAATTAATTTAAAAATATTTTCAAACAACAATTAATATTTGGCCAAATTTTAAAAAAATATTTTTAAGTCTATTTTTTCAGAAGTATTTTTCAAACATAAAGGTGTTTTAATGTACTACTAGTAGTTGTCAGTTCACGACTTATTTTGGCAGGTATTTTCTTAAAAATATTTTTGATGAAAAATAATGTGTTTAACTAATTAACTTGAAAAATATTTTTGAAAAATAATTAATACTTGACCAAATTTTTAAAAAGTAATTTTATTTGTATTTTTTGTGCTTTTCAAATATATAGGTGCTTCAAACATGTACTATAATAACATAAATCTTTCAAAGACAGACTTACAGTCAGTAAAGCTCGGTGATAGTATGTAAAATTGATTGGAAATGTAATTTATATTTTTTTGATTGGCTTATTTTAATAGTTTATTGGCTTTTATGTATTTGTTTTAGTTTGTGTGGTGTTTGACAATGATAAAAAGTGCTTAAAATACTTATTTTAGGCATAAACAATAAAAAATAAGTTAAAAGTCAAAAGTTAGATATTAACTACCAACAACTTATATCTTTTAGCTTAAAAGCTATTTTTAAAAGCCAATCCAAATAATCTCTTAGACGAAGATTGAGATTTTGTTAGTACAGTAAGAAACAAAAAAAAAAAAAAAAAAAAAGGTAGGTACTAACTAATATCTCTTTTGTCCTAATTTATGTGAAGGTGTTCAAATATGAAAAGTGAAACAAGTTATTTTTTTAACATACTTTTTAAATACATTAATTATTAATTATTGTGACTAATAGTAATTTTTTACATCGTTTTCGTATGAATTTTATTTTGAAAATTTTAAACTTTTTATGTTTTTTGATTAAATTGATAATTAAGAATTTGAAAAAATGAAAAGTATCACATAGATATAATATAAAAACAAACATAAAGATGCTTCGAAAATGTAGTATAAGCAGTTGTGTGTTTTCAATTTTCAAAATCTGTCATTAGTCAAAATAGGGATAGCAATGGGCGGTGTGGGACGGGTTTTATCAATATCAAGTGATCTCTTCCACTTGTTTAGAACAGTTTATTGGTAAAAATATTTCTTCCACTCACAAAACTTCACAAAAAATTCAATTAAAATACATGTCCAAAAATAAATTCTAATAATTTAATTTCAATACAATTTTAAAAACTCTTTATCAAGTTTCAACCAAATTTACGTGCAAACACTAACCAAATATCTAAAAGAACAGTGGACCTAAAAGCACTTAATTCTTGGATGGAGTTCAGAGATTCTCAAGGTGATAATATTGATGATACTTCACATCTAAATGAGTTTCAAGTTTATTTGTCGCATGGCCTTGAAAAGGAGAATCCATACGACAACTTTGATCTTTTGGAATGGTGGAAGACCAAAGAAAAATATTTTCCAGTTCTTGCAATGATGGCTCGAGATATTTTATGTATTCAAGCTTCAACAGTGGCATCAGAGACCGCTTTCAGTCAATCAAGACTTCAAATAGGTGATCATAGAGCGTCTATGAGGGAGAGCTTAGAAAGAACAGTACTCTTCAAAGATTGGATCCGCTCGGAAAGAAAAAATTTTGGACTTGCAGAATCACCGGAGATAGACAAAACTTATGAAGAAATGATAGTGGAACTTGCGGAGGATGTTGCTTTGCCCGGAACAATGATGAACAAGCTACTTTTCCGCCACCATCAATAAAACTTCCTCCGTACCTTGAAAGATTTATAAAATTTGTTAGAAATACTATGTAGATTATGGTGTAACT
The DNA here is from genome assembly GCA_032618575.1 of Nicotiana noctiflora. NCBI lineage: Eukaryota > Viridiplantae > Streptophyta > Magnoliopsida > Solanales > Solanaceae > Nicotiana > Nicotiana noctiflora. Next base: position 82,013 of record JASVEL010000370.1, on the reverse strand, counting down.
TGTACTTTGGCACATCTTGTTTAGTTTTTTTTCTCCTTTTAATGGTAGTATTAGCACTTTGTTGTGCGGATTCCATTGGGGGAGGAAGACTAAGAAAGATATTGCTATTTTTGTTAATGTCGTAATAATAAAAATTATAAGACATTCCCTTTGAATATCTCTTTGCAATTTTTTTATATTTAAATTTGACTCTTTAGAAGATTTAACTTACAATTCTATATAAGCTATAATATATTTACAAGAAATTATGTAAGGCAATATATATACATAAAATACTATATATATATATATATAGCTCAATTGGTGAGAGATGAGGGAGTAAAATCCCTGAAAAGCCTTGGGTCTTAGGTTCGATTCCCAGTAGCTGCAGCTATGCGTGGAATGCAGCCTAAAGAATTGTTACCCTTGGGTATAGGAGCATTAGCCTAAGGAATTGTTACCCTTGGGTATAGGAGCATTCCACGCATAGCTGCAGTAACGGTGAAGCTGAGCATGAAATGAAAAAATGTGAAGGATTTATATATATATATATATATATATATATATATATATATATATATATATATATATATATATATGTATACATATATCCATGTATAAACACACACACACATACATATAAGGTACTATATATTTTATTTTTGAAATGGTGGGCCCCACTGATCGTTGCAAATGGTAATATTTCACAAATAGCCTTTTTTTATTAAATTTCTAACACTTTTTCAATTTACAAAACTAACATTCACTAAAATTATAAATACCCTCCCCCCTCACTTCTTCATTTTTTCACTCAATACACAATTCTCAATCTCAATTTCTCTCATTCTCTGGTTCTCCAATTTCAAGGACTTCAAGTATGAATCTCAAATTCTCATTTCTCAAATCTCAAGTTAAATTATGCCTCGTATGCAAAGAGTGCGCTCATTTGTTTCGCAACACTTTGAGGTGCTAGAAGAAAATGAAGAAGGTCATAAATTAAAGTGCAAGAACTGTGGTTAAGTCTCAAATTTTCGTCTGGCATAGACAGTTTAAGGAGGCATATAAAGTATTGTCTTGAGTGTCATCCAGAAATTCGTATTTAAGATTTTTCGACAATTTGTATTATTTTAAAATTATTAGAAGTATTTATGCTTAATGTTTTAGTTTGTTAGATTAATTTGAAGTATTATTAATTTATTGTGCATGAAAATTTAGTTTTACAATTTTTTTGTTAATTTATTTTTTAAATGTAAACTTTAATATATATATATATATATATACTATATATATATATATATCTATATATAAGCAATTTATATTAGTATATACATATATAGCTTACAAGAAATTGCCTTAGATGCGAATTTTTTTTTTAAAATAGCCCGAAACGAAAAAATCGGTTAGGCCTGTGGGCCCGACCCATTTAGCTCATGACCATATGGGCTTAGGACCGTCGTGGACCGGTTCCACTCATTGGGACCGTGAAGCCCTGGACCATTTGGCCAGGGACCGCCTAAGCCCGGCCCGCCTTAGCCCAGACCCGTTTAGGCCCGGGCCCGGAACACAATACAACCTTACTTTATGATAAAGGTGCGTCACACATGTACTACTAATAGTTATGAGTTTGAGAAGTGATTTTTTAAAAGTATTTTTCCAAAAATATTTTTGTGAGAAATAATTAGTGTTTTACTAATTAATTTGAAAATATTTTTGAACAACAATTAATGTTTGACCAAGCTTTAAAAAAATATTTTTATGTCTATTTTTTCAGAAGTATATTTCAAACATAAAGGTGTTTCAAACATGTACTACTAATAGTTGTGAGTTCACGACTTATTTTGACAAGTATTTTTCTCAAAAATATTTTGGATGAAAAACAATGTGTTTAACTAATAAATATGAAAAATAATTAATTCTTGACCAAATTTTTAAAAAATAGTTTCATTTGTATTTTTTTGTGCTTTTCAAATATATAGGTGCTTCAAACATGTAAAGCTCGGTGATAGTATGTAAAATTGATTGTAAATGTAATTTATATTTTTTTGATTGCTTATTTTAAAAGTTTATTAACTTTTAAGTACTTTTTTAGTTTGTGTGGTGTTTGATAATGATAAAAAAATGCTTAAAATACTTATGTTTAGATATTAATTACCAACTTATGTCTTTTAGCTTAAAAGCTGCTTTTATAAGTTAGTCCAAACAACCTCTTAGATGAAGATTGAGATTTTGTTAGTACAGTAAGAAACATAAAAAAAAAAAATGTAGGTACTAAATAACACTCTCTTCTTTTCAATTTATGTGAACTTTTTGATTGAGCAAGAAGTTGAGTAAAAAATGAATGACTTTTGGAATTTGTGGTCCTAAACAATCAAATGAGGTCCAGAGTATTTGTGTGTCTATAAAAGCTTATCATTAATGATAGAGTTGTAAGTTTAAGCTAAATTGTTACCAAATTTAGAAAGAGTTCGTTCTTTTTAAAACAGACCAAAAAGGAAATAGGTTCACATAAACTGGAACAGAGTGAGTATTTCTTTTGTCCTAATTTATGCGAAGGTGTTCAAATATGGAAAGTGAAACAAGTTATTTTTTTTAACATACTTTTAAAATACGTTAAATCATTAATTATTGTGACTAATGGTTATTCTTTATATAGTTTTCATATAAACTTTATTTTGAAAAATTTAAAATTTTTGTGTTTTCTGGTTAAATTAAAAATTTTAAATTTGAAAAAATGAAAAGTATCACATATGTGTAATAATAAAAACAAACATAAAGGGTGTGTTTGGTACGAAGGAAAATGTTTTCCATGGAAAATATTTTCCTAGAAAATGTTTTCCATGGAAAATGTTTTCCTAGAAAATGTTTTCATGGAAAATGAGTGATTTTATCATTTATTTTCTCTTGTTTGGTTGGTAAGTGAAAAACATTTTCCGGAAAATATTTTCTATGTTTGGTTAGAGAGTAAAAAATAGTTTTTTTAGAAAAATATTTTTTTTGCAACTCTCCTACCCCTCCCCCTCCCACCTCCCCCACCCCTTCCCTTCCCGAAGTCTCTAAAAATTGACACAATCTAAATGAACTAATGTGATGCTTTACTTTTTAACGCAAAAATCGCGCATTTTCGAATCGGTAAATTTATAATTTCTAAACCCGTAAACTTTCGAACTCATAATTTTGGAACTTGTAAAATATTGAGCCTTTAAATGATAAATAATAAAATTAAAAACTGAAAAATATATTTTAAAATTTTTTGGGGGGGCATTGTAACACCCCGCCGAACACACAGCAGCGGCGGTGACAAAAAAAAAGTAATTTTTTTTTGTGCGGGTGGAAGGGGGGGGAGGGGGTAGGGGTGGGGGTGGGTGGTGCAGAAAAATAAGAAAACAGAAATTTAAAATTATAGAAAAAAATTAAGGTAAAAGAAATTTTTATTTGCGGGGTAGGGTGGAGGGGTAGTAAGGTGGATGGTAACGGAAAAACTGAAATTTTTCTAAAAAAAACTGTTTTTTTGAGATGGGGTGGGGTGGGTTGGTGAGGGTGAGAATGATTGAAAAGGAGCTTTGAAAAATGTTTTCCCTTCTTTTGATAAGGAAAACATTTTCCTCCAATTGGAGGAAAATGAATTGATAAGGAAAATGTTTTCCAAAACATTTAAGCCAACCAAACATGGGAAAATTAGAAAACATTTTCCAGAAAATATTTTCTTCATACCAAACACACCCAAAGATGCTTCGAAAATGTAGTATTAGCACTATAGCAGTTGTGTGTTTTCAATTTTCAAAATCTGTCATCAGTCAAAAATGGATATCAATATCAAGTGATCTCTTAAAAACCTATCATCACTTTCCATTTCGATTGAGACGGAAATCACAAGCAACCAAGCTCTCCTTTGGCCATAAATTTTGGAATATTTTTTTTAATTTTTTTTTAAAAAAATATAAATTTTTTATGGAATATGATCAATTTTTTAAAAAGTTTTTAATTTTTGTTTCAAGTTCTTAAATCTTGTTTAGAATAGTTTTTTATGAAAATATTTCTTCCACTCACAAAATTTCATTTAAAATACATGTCCAAAAATAAATTTTAATAATAGAATTTCAATATAATTTGAAAAACTCTTTATCAAGTTTCAACCAAATTAACGCGCAAACAGTAACCAAACATCTATAAATAGAGATATTTGGAATTCAGTAACTCCACAATTTCATGCAGTAACAGAATGCAAATGAAATCCTCTTTTCTTCCCATACTTTTCTTTTCTCTCCTAGTCTTTTCTTTTCCTTCCCCTTCTCATTCAGTGAGATGCAATCCAAAAGACAAAAAAGTCCTTCTAAAAATCAAGAATGACTTAGGAAATCCCTACCACTTAGCCTCCTGGGATCCTAACACAGATTGCTGCTATTGGTACGTTGTAAAATGTGACCGGAAAACCAACCGGATTAATGCTCTCACAGTCTTCCAAGCCAATATCTCCGGCCAAATTCCGGCTGCCGTCGGCGACCTCCCTTTTCTCGAAACCTTACAATTCCATCATATCACAAATCTCACAGGAACCATTCCCCCAACTATTGCTAAACTCACAAACCTCAGAATGTTAAGACTCAGTTTTACTAATCTCAGTGGCCCTATTCCTCAATTTCTTAGTCAACTCAAGAATTTATTTTTGCTTGAATTAAACTACAACCAATTCACTGGAACAATCCCATCATCACTTTCTGAACTCCCTAATTTATTAGCAATCCACTTAGACCGCAATAAACTCACTGGGCAAATTCCAGAATCATTCGGAAATTTTAGAGGTCAAATCCCAAGTCTTTACCTTTCACATAACAGCCTCACCGGCCCAATACCAAAATCTTTAGGGAATTTGAATTTTACAACACTTGATTTCTCAAGGAACAAGTTAGAAGGTGATGTTTCTTTCTTATTTGGAAAGAACAAGGCAATTCAGATAATTGATTTGTCGAGGAATACATTACAGTTTGATCTTTCGAAAGTAGAGTTCCCGGAGAGTTTAACGTGGTTGGATTTGAACCATAATCGGATTTTTGGTAGATTACCACAAGGATTGAAAGATTTACAGTTACAGAATTTGAATGTGAGTTATAATAGACTTTGTGGACAGATTCCACAAGGTGGGAAGCTGCAGAGCTTTGATGTTTACTCTTATTTTCATAATAAATGTCTTTGTGGCTCTCCGTTGCCGGAATGTAAATGATTCCGGGGACCGGAAAGTGTTGCCTTGTAGGCTATTTGGTAAGTTTTAGGTTTATAGTGGGAATGTAATGTTTGACTGTATTAGGCTATTAGCTCAATAACGAGTGCATGACAGCTTTTGATATGTACTCAGTACTTTCACGTCATAATATCAAGATGAAGATTTTGTCTTTTTGTGTTTATAGTTTTTAGTCCTGGGCGTCGATATTTCACGAAAATATTATTAAAGGTTTCAACAAATTTAAAAGTTATTTTTCACTCAACATCCAAATATCGTCAAAAGAATCAGAAAATACCTAATTTTGCACAAGACATTTGAGGAGAATGATCACATTTTATTTCTCAATTTTGTATCATTATCCGGTTGATTTAGCCAGACAGATTTCATTCAAGGGTCCCTCTTTGAAGTTTTAATGTCAGAAGCCAGCGCATTTAGATATATTGTGGGCGCAGACTATGCGAATAATAATGTAACATGATTTTCCTTGGCCAAGTCCATAGTGCTAATATAGGAAATGGGTAGAGATAACCCTTCAAAATAACGACGAATGGGCGATTAAATTATAGTTCGCCTCCTCAATCAATAAAAATTTACAAAAAATTTTATTTTGTGTCTCGTACAATTAAGACTAATTGTATGAGGCAACTTTTTTGCCTCACATTTTTGTGGACCCAAATTTTTATGGACCCATAAGTGGAAGATTGAGGTCCATAAATTTGAGACACAAAAAAAAAAAGTCTTATACAACTAATGTCAGTTATATAAGACACAAAATAAAACTTCTCAAAAAAACACTAACTATAAAATTTGTTTCTTATGCTAGGAATATGCTGTTTGTCAAGCAAAAGGAGGCCTTTGGGTTGCCTAGGAAGTTGATTGCTTGATTCAAAGAGAACAGATTGTTGCGTTTCTGCCGCCGTCTTAGCCAAACTATCAGCGAGCTCGTTAACCTCTCGGTAGCAATGATCAATCTGAATGTTGAGCATCCTGATGATGTCTTTGATCTTACACACAATATGATTGAGATTTAGTGTCAACATCGTTTCGGAGGATCTCTATTATGTATAGAGAGTCCAATTCCAATATCACTTCATTGAAAGCCTTTTGTTTGCATCAATTGAGGCCGAATAGAGCTGTTTGAGCCTTTGATATATTGTGATTTTAATTGGGTAGTCGCTGGAGTGGTAAAGGCCATGATAATATCTCCTTGATTATCTCTAATAGTGTTAGAGACTTTAAGTTTTTGCTTTAAAGTAGAAGAAGTGTGAATTGGAAATGGAAGAAAATAAAATGGAGGGAAAATGAAAATTTGAAGAAGTGAATTTTGTCTTGCACTTACATTTGTGTGCTTATATATAGAATAACTTCTTAAAGCTCTTAAAATGAGTTGAAGAGAATAAACCCTCGCGCCGTCGTTGTCGCTCGCTCGGCTTCGAGCCGAGCCGAGCGAGCGACGATGACGGTGCGAGGGTTTATTCTCTTCAACTCCTTTTAAGAGCTTTAAGAAGTGATTCTACACACAAATGTGGTTGTCTCTCACCAATGAGGGATAAACAACAACAACCTAGTATATTCCCACAAGGTGGGGTCTGGGGAGGGTAATATGCAGACAGGCCTTACCTCTACCCGAGAGGGCAGAGAAGCTGTTTCCAGTCGACTCTCGGCGCAGGAAAAAAAGGCAAACAAAAACAAAAAAGTGCAAGACAAAATTCTCTTCTTCAAATTTTTATTTTCCCTCCATTTTATTTCCCTCCAATTCCAATTCACACTTCTTCTACTTTAAAGCAAAAGCTTAAAGTCTCCAACAAATCGCACCTCCTAGGCCTGCTTTACCTTCACTCTGAAGAAAACTCCCATCAGTATTTAGCTTCATCCAACCCCTATCTAGCTTGAGCCATGGAACCACTAGACTTTTATGCCCAGGTCTAAGCCTTGTAAGAGTATCACAAAAAGTATATCAAGGGAGCTTTAGGCCACTGTTAGGATATCCTTTGTGACCGCAACTTTAATTCTCCAAGTTATTTGTTGCTTAAGATTATACTTGTAGAAACTTTTTTGATCCCCATACCTACAGGCACAAAATTCTTTTCAAAGAAACCAGTAAATTATAATAGGGGTTGTTTGTCCGAAATGTTTATGAACATTTATGAACTCAAAATAATTATTAAAACTAAAGGGCCAATCATAGCAGGTCGTAGCATATCTGAAATTTAATAAAGGAAAAAGATAATGGAGACACGTGTAGAGATAACAGGGGACATTTAGTGATCTTTATTCATGATGGTGGGTTAATCTGCCTCTCCATGAAGAGGTTCAGATCCTTACAATCATGTTATCATGGATCTACTGTTGCCCTGTATTATTGATGGTGATTCTCACTTTGTGTTGTGCTCTGTATTTCTTAGAGTCCCCATGGGGAGAGAGTGGAACCCCCCTTTTCTTTGGTTACCTTGGTATTTATAGGTCTTTAATTATGATAGTTGACTTTCTTTGGAGATTGAATCCGTGTCATAAGATTGTTGCGGGCGTACCCGCAAGGAATCGTCTTTGACGAAAGAGTTGTAGGAGGCAACGGACTACATTCTATGGTCGAGGACTGTGAGCACGTGATTTTTACCCTATATATGAGTTATTCCTATAAAATTCAAAATAAATAATTTTTCCTTATTTTTACAATTTGTGTGTTAGTTGCTCATGTTAAATCATATAAAAAATACAAAAAAATATGTATTTACATTTACAAAATCAATTTCTCATTTAGTAGGTATTAATTCATTTTAGAACAATTAAAGAAAAATATAAAAAATAGCATTTTGTTATTTTAATTGGAAATTACTATAAAATAGATATCAAATAAATTTTAGGAATTAATTAGTCTAACAATTTAATAAAGTCATAAAATAAAGCAATTAATAAAAAAAAAAAAAAAGGAAATAAAAAAGAGACACGGAAATACCGTGTCTCTATCCTACATTCATAGGATTCCATAACAAATAGAGGGGCTGGCATAACTGAAGAAAAGAGCTCCTGGGCGAGAGAATAAAAAACGGAAGAGAATGCTCTCATCTCCATGAAACAAAGAGGGCAGCTCCTGGGCAGCGAAAAATAAAGCTCCCAGCCGTTCTTCTTGATTGGAGCAGCAACCAAACGAAGATCTCATCTCTTATTCTTCATTGGAACTTAATCAGCAATTTCAAAAAAAAACCACCGACCCTGAGCCTCTTCTTCTTCGTTAAACCCACCTAAAACCACCAGTTTCACCTTCACACACATACACACTAACAGAAACTTTTGCTTTAGTCACGTTTCAATTTCCTTGTCTTCGATCAATTGAAAACGAGGGTGTGACGCCTGAGGTTTCGGACAGCATGGTCTACATCTTATTCCGTCGAGGTTCGAGTATCGTTCGACGAGATTCCGCCTCATCAAGTCCCTGAACTGTTTTTTTCTTTTTTGCTCTTGGATTAGCTACTGGAAAGCTCATTTTTGATTCAAGGTTTTCTTCTTTCCTCTGTGTCAGTTCGTTCCTCTTATGTGATGATTCGATGCTACATTTGTGATATAAGTTTAATGTAAATTTTTGAATTTATGTTTGGTTGATCCTTTTCATTTGATCCTCCGTAGTTTGAACAGATCCGTGAACTGCTGCTCTTTTCTATGATGAGTATTGGTATGATAGAATTTTCTGTTTTATTAGGTCGGAAATCTGCATTAGCTTGGAATTGAATTTTGCCTTTTGAGGTTTAAGGTACTATGTTTAAGGCTAATGAGGGCTCATTTGATTTGATGTATGAGTTTCAGTATAAACTTTATGCAGTGATATATGTATTATTTATGTTATAGTGGTATATGAATTGTGTATTAGCAATCTATTTATATAGAAGCACCTAAACATGAACAAAATTCTCTTATAGTTAATTCTTTATCTTGGTATTGTAATTCAGTTTTTGACTCAATTCGTTGCTCCATGTATGTGTAAAAACTTGGAATCCCTGCTTTATAAGCTGAGGTATTGTCAATTGTGGATTGGAGATACGGTACCTACGAAGAAGTTAGTGAGTTTCATGCTCATTTTGCGTCCACAAAAATTCTGCGGAAGAGGTCTCCGTATCCATTGTTTTCTCGTGGATTGCTGCCGTTTCGTTTTGTACAGTTTGCGTTGGATTTTTCGCTGCCGGATTTTTCGCTGCCAAATTCTTTTGTACATAAAGTGTTATTGATTCTTAGCTTTTAGTTGGCTGATTAGTTTCGGTCAATGGACTCAAGCATGCAGTTGTCCGTAGAATGCTTATCCAGAGATGAGGATGATCACGCCATTGCGAAAATATTGGCGGAAGAAGAACAAAATGCTACGGGTACGGTTCCCGTGACGTAGTTGTGGTATTAAGTTTCGAATTAGCTTTAAATATGCATATCTTTCATTCATTTAGTGGAGTAAATTCGAGGCGTGCCATTAGCAAATTTCATGGCCCTCGCAAAGTACAAACGCGAAATTACTTTAGGCGCGTTAGTTAACAATAATACCTTCCTAATCACGGGTGCGCATTTATGTGACCCAAATCTTACTCTCGGCGAAACTGAAATACATTAAAGTCACAGGCGTACCGGTTGCGGTGTGACTCGAAATGTGTTTTCGTGACGTCGTAATTCTTCTAAAAATTAAAAAGCGGAACATAATAGCACATAGTGAAAATATATAAAGAAATCAGATAGAAACAAAAATTGCAGTTGAGCGACCGTGCTAAAACCACGGAATCCGGGAGTGCCTAACACCTTCTCCCGGGTTAACAGAATTCCTTATCCAGGTTTCTAGTTTCGCAGACTGTATACAAAGTCATAAATTTCCTCGGTTCGGGATTAAACCGGTGACTTGGGACACCATTATTTTCCCAAGTGGCGACTCTGAAAAAATTAAATAAATTGATCCCGTCCCGACTGTCCTTTAATTGGAAAAACTCCTTCACTGATTATTATTATATCCCTTCTCGGGGTGTAGTATTAAATAGTGGCACATTTACGTTTATACGTATATGTGCGGTGAAAAAAGGAGGTGTGACAGCTCTGGCGACTCTGCTGGGGATAAGTAACCCCGAACTTCGGTTCGGGGTTTAAGAATTCGAGCTCAGTTAAATTGTTGTTTTTGCTTATATCTGATTTCATTATATGTTTTGATTAATGTGCTACATGTTTACCGCTTTGATATTGCGTGACCTGTATATATATAAATTGTACCGAAAACCCTTCTCTTCTTACCTTCGGGGATGTGCTTACTGGTTGAGACTCCCTTTTCTGTTAGTGTCAATAACAAAATTAAGAAACAGATGCCGGATAAGTTACAAAGCCGATTGACTCTGCGAGTCACTGGTACGTAGCCCCCTCCTCGATTCGAGTTGTCCGCTCGGGTACACGATCTAGTACCATATGAAAACTTCAAGATATTGAACCTAGGTCTAGGATGATTATTTGCATCATATATGACTTAAGGGGACTCAACACAGGGGTTGGGTCCATCTAGGACAGGTGACCCGGTAATAAAAGACCGAGCATGTTATATGTTGCATTTATTTGTTCTAGATTATTATTGTTTAAATTCCTGAAAAATAAAAAAAAAGAGAAATTTTAGATATCGAAATATTGACGAATTGCTTGAAAAGAAAATCTGAAAAAAAAAGTGGAACATTTTTTGTTGAAATAATTGGTCAATTAATCTGACCGAACTACGCAGGTTTGATTCTCGCCATTAGGTGGGATACGTAGGCAACCCTCATCGGGTCCAACCATCCCTTTCAAAAATTCAAAAAAATGTTGAAGTTTTTAGTTTTCAATAAAATCAAAGTGATGCTGTTTTTGAAAATAGCCGAATGTTCCGAAAGGACGCGGGAAGGCTGTTTTTTGCAAAAATAGCCACTTTGAATCATTATAAATAATTTGCGGGCACAACCTTGAAATATTCCTTGTGGAAATGTTGCAAGGTCATAGCCGCAAAAATCAAGTTCGGGTTCACACCCCGTTTGCAAAAATAACCAAAAATGTCAAATTTTTGATTTTGTTATAAATAAGTCGGGTGATGCTATTCTTGCTTAAAATAAGCCGAATGTCCCTCAAAAGGACGTCGGAAGGCTGTTTTTGCAAGAATAGCCACTTTGAGTCGTTTTTAAATAATTTTGGACACAGCCTTGAAATAGTCCCTCGCGGAAATGTCGAAAGGCTGTATCCGCAAAAATCAAGTTTGAGTCATTGCTCAACTTTTCAAAAATATTCACTTTATCAAATAAGCCATTACATGGCCCGTGTTTGCATAAATAGCCACATTTGGCATTTTAACTTCCTCGGTCTTGTGTTGGCCTGTGTCGGTGCTGAACGATGCCCCATAGGTCCCAGGATGAGGAATTTTTGAATTTGTATTTTTCTCAAATAAAATTTTGCAAAAAGAGCCACTTTGTCTGAATAAGCCATTACATGGCCAATTATGAAAAATAGTCTTGTGTTGGTTTATGGTGATGTCGAACGATGCCCCATGAGCCACAGGATAAAAAAAATTCAAGCTTATTTTTCTTGAACAAAATTTTGCAAAAATAGTCATTTTGTCTAAATAAGCCATTATGTGGCCAATTTTGAAAAAATAGTCATAATTGACACCAAAAAATATTCTTATTCTTGTAGAAATCTCCGGTACAAAATAAGAAAGTTTTTTTTTTTAGTTGGAGTTCTATAATTTTCCTTCAAAGAATCAAAAAAAAAATCAAAAAATCAAATAAACATCTCTTTATTTCTTGCATTAATTTGCAAGAACTACGCTCGGTCCGATTCATGCGGGGTCATGATACGTAGGCAATCCACATAGGATTCGACCATGTCCATAACCAAAAAGAAAAAAAAAATGAAAAAACCACAAAAAGGGAAAAAAAGAAAAGAAAATAGCAGAAAAAAAAAACAAAGGAAATCAATAAGTGGAATACCTTAACGCTAACCCGGTGGTTTCGTTTTGTTAATCCAGAAAGTCGAGGTGGTTGGTTGTGGTAAATTGGAAAGCAAGATCCAAGGAAAATGATAACCGGCATCGAAGTTGTTACGGGTGCTCAAGAGACTCGGGGTCAGAAAATTCAACAAGGGTCTACTATGGTTGAGGAAAACGGAGCATTGAAACAACAAATGACCAAAATGCGGGCCAATGGCCAAGGACAGCCTTCTCATGAGTCACAATCTGCTATACAGCAAGAACAGTACCACCCTCCCGAGTACCACTCGTACTCGTTTGACCTTCCTGCAAACGTTGAGAAGCTTACCCGAAAGAATGTACAGGAAGAAATGGCCCAGAGATTGAAGAGATTAGAACAACGGCTGAAAAACATGCAAGAAATGGCATGTCAAAAGAGTGTTGCCTTCAGAGATCTTTGTATGTTCCCCGATGTCCACTTGCCGCCCGGTTTCAAGGTTCCCAAATTGGAAAAGTATGATGGACGGGGAAACCCATAGCCCACCTGAAAAGGTATTGCAACCAATTGAGAGGTGTGGGAAGAAAAGAAGAATTACTTATGGCTTATTTTGGGGAAAGCCTCTCGGGAGTAGCATCTGAATGGTTTTGGGATCAGGACGCATCTGGTTGGCACGTCTGGGATGATTTGGCACGAGCCTTTATCAAACAGTTTCAATACAATATTGACCTCACCCCAAATCGCATTTCCCTTTCTAAACTGAAAAAGAAACCAACTGAAAGTTTCAGGGAATATGCCATCAAATGGAGAGAGCAGGCAGCGAGAGCTAAGCCACCCATGAATGATCACGAGTTGGCCACTGTTTTCCTTCAGGCTCAAGAGCCGGATTACTTTCAAAACATGATATCTGCGGTTGGTCACTCCTTTGAAGAAATAATCAAAATGGGAGAAATGGTGGAAGATGGTCTTAAGACGGGCAAAATTATAAGTCAAGCAGCTCTCAAAAATGCGGCTCAGGATGTCCAAAGTGAATTCAGTGATGTGAATAGGAGGGATGACGAAGTCATGATGACATCAGGGTCGAGAAGAGGTCCTATGAGAACATCTCAAAGGTATACACAACCTCATCAAGTTTTCCATGACCCTCTTAAGCATTACTACCCGCCTCGGAACCCTCCACACTCTGTTGATCCAGTCCAGTATGTTGCTCAATCCTCAAAACACCCAAGAAAGCGAGCCCGAATATCACAAAATCTTTACCAGCCTCCGGAAAATTTTCAAATACCTTATAACCCACATCCAAGCCAGGGATATGGAAAGGAACATAAGTTGAAAGATAATTTTACACCAATCGGAGAGTCCTATGCAAGCTTGTTTGAGAAGCTAAAACGACGTGGCGTGATTGCACCCATCCCTCCAAATCGGGTGGACCGACGTGCGAGAAGTTTTGACTCATCCAAAAGGTGTGAATACCACTCCAATGCCATGGGGCACGATGTTGAAAGTTGTCGGGATTTGAAAAGAGAGATAGAAAGAATGATTCAGGAAAGGAATAATTGCGGTCCAAGGCAGTGGCATCCAAAACATTGCACAGAATCCTTTACCTGCACATAATGGAGCACATTTTGTGGGAATGATGCCCGGTGACGTGGGTGATGAAAATCTTCTTGGGAGGTCAACTGAAGTTGAAGATATTGAAACAGAAAGTGATCTTGGCAACATTAATGCAGAATTCGGTGGCTAGGATGCCATGCTTGTCAATTGGGAAGGCGCTCCGTCTCTTGGAGTTTTGGTGGTATATTTTGGTGTCATCTCTTTTGCCCGGGTTATTTCAGGGTTGTAATCCGGACGTTGTCTTGAGAGTCAAAACCCTTCTATCTTTCCACTTTGCTTTGTTTTAGTAATAAATTTGTTTAGTGCTGTCTAGGTTTGTAATTCTAGTCTAGTCTGTTAGTTTTGTTGTTCGTTTTGTTGTTTCAATCCATCAGTTTAATACAACTCTCCGTTTTCCGTCATTTCTAGTCATTCCATTTCTAATCACTTTACAGTTCTTCTCATACTGACCTTAGCAACATGACATGCACATAATTCTCGGCTTGATTTTAAAAGTCAATTTAACAATGAAGCAATGTTGAAGATGTAATGATACTCGCAAGAAATAAAAACATATTGGAATACTGTGAAGCCGGAATCAAGTGAACATTGGGGAAAGCGTAAAGAAATGCCTTGGAAATGCATCATCGGTTTAAAGCCAAAGGCAAAAATACCCCAAAGCTGAAGGAACCATTCGTGGTATCAAGATTGTTGCCCAATGGCACTGAGAATCATCAAATACAGAAGGCAAATATGTGAATCGGTCGAAAGGTGTTTAACTGTGTAGTTTGTACTTGGTAGGTCTCGAAGATTGGAATGACGAAGGCATTTTATTCGGCTATCCAAACACTTTATCCATTGCTACCCCTTTGAGCCATATTATATTTTCTTTCATACCCCTCTTTCGGAATCAACAACAAAAATTGAGGATTGAGCGGAGAAATCCAAATGGAGAAACAAAAAGAAAGAAGAAAAGAAAAGAAAAAAAAAGAAGATAAAAGAAAAAAAAGAAAAAAAAAAGAAAAAAAAAGAGAAAAGAAAAAGAAAAGAAAAAATCGGGAGAAGTCGAGATGCAACAATGAATACGGACGTAGTTTGAACTACGTCTGACTTGATCCCGAAAGGGTACGTAGGCAGCCTCACTGAGGTTCAGTCACAATAAAGGAAAAATCCAAAAAAATCCCCCAAGAAGGAAACTGGGGAAGAAGTTATGGTTGTCGAATAAATAAGATTCCGAAAGTTGTAATTTTAACCCACGATGAAATATTTTTGAGCCTTTATATCCTTTTTTCTATATCCCATCCAAAAGCCTGCATTACGGTCCAAAGGAAGACCTTCCGACCAATCGTCAAAAAATGCCGAGTCAAACGAGCAAAGGTGAATCACATCAAGGGCAACACTCCAGTCCGAACAAAGGAGAATGAAGAATTCAAGATGATGAGAACCACCACGAGACTCCAAGATGAGAGAAATCAAAATGAGAGAGTCTTATCGGTGAAAACCCACACGGGCACCGTAAGGCGACGGTGAGTCGAGAGAAAGAAAGAGCAAATGAGAGAGGCTTGATGGTGAAAACCCTATGGGCACTACAAGTCGACTAAGGATCAGATCAAAGAAATGAAGTGTTGAAGACCGGTTTCACAGCAGAGCTTGCAACAAGAGTTGAACATCAAATTTGCTATACAGAGAAGGCCAAAAGTGCATGTCAAGGTCGCTAGAGTCGGTATTCAAAATCCGATAGGTCATTCTTCCGTAGGTTTCTTGTTAGGAATTATGTTTTCCTTTCTTTCTATTCTTTGTACCTTGTTTTACCCTCCCTCTTATTGAGTCCGTCGGGTCATAACAAGTATAGAAATGATTTCAAAATTTGCCACCAAGCTTTCCAATTGCACAAGATGGGATTTAGCCAACACGACAATTGTCGTAAGTCAGGAAAAGACAAGGCCAGTGCTTTAAGCCAAAAGAGCAACATGTGCAATGGAGCGGGCAACAATAAAATGTTTGGGGTGCGTACAAGATGCAAAGGTCGGCAAAGTGCCAACCCGGGGAAAATATAACAAATGGAAATATGGGAGTGTATTCTGACAAAAGAAAGAGCCGGTCAAGAAACACCCAAGGTTGTCCAATGAAATCATTGAAGAAATCATAGACTTCAAGATCGGAATTGTGGGATCCGTCAAGAAAGGAACAACATACATGCCGTAAGGAAGGCGGGTTTTGAACAAAGAAAGAATGAAAAGAATAGTCGGTGAACAGGCCAAGCAGTCAAGTGGAAAGTTCAAGGCCACAACCAACCACCGCATTTTTAAGCTGACAGAGTTTTCTTTGCTTTGAAACAGGAGCAAAAGATATTGTCAAACTGGGGCAAGAAGAATTTTCTGTCATCGGATAATCATCCGAAGAGCATGAATGTGAATACAATTGTTTTTGAAAATGAACAATGCAAGTTGAAAGGTGAAGGAAACAACTGTTAGAGAATGATAAGATCTTAGTCTGTTGAAACTTTCTCCTAAGACAAAAATCTTAGTCTGATGAATTTTTCACCTAAGATGAAAGGAAAGAATCTTAGTCTGCTGAATCTTTCTCCCAAGATAAAAGTCTTGGTCTGATGAATTTTTCACCTAAGATAAGAAATAATGCAATGAGTAAACAAAAGGAAGGCAAAAGCCAATGAAAGTAGAAGTTGAAAAAGGAAATGAAGGCATAATTTGAAACAAAAGGAAAGGCATAATTTGAAAGGTAAAATCAGAAGTTGGAAAAGAAAGAAAGGTAAGAAGTTGAAAAGAAAGAAAAGTTTTTTGAAATTGAAAGACTTAAGAAAGTCTGAATTGCAAATGGACCCAGTCTGATGAGTTATCTCCTGGAGTCATAACTCAGTCCGATGGATAATCCTCCTGAGACCATGCAAATGAATAGACCCAGTCCGAAGAGTTATCTCCTGGAGTCATAAACTCAGTCCGATGGTTAATCCTCCTGAGATTACATTGAGATGGACATAGTCCAATGAGAATGAAAATCTTAGTCTGTTGAATCTTTCTCCCAAGATTAAATGTCTTGGTCTGATGAATTTTTCACCTAAGATAAAGAGATATTGAAATGTGAAAACAAAAGGAAGGCCGAATTCAATGAAAGTAGAAGTTGGAAAAAGAAATGAAGGCATAATTTGAAACGAAAAGGAAATGCATAATTTGAAAGGTAAAATCAGAAGTTTGAAAAGAAAGAAAGGTAAGAAGTTGAAAAGAAAGAAAAGTTTGTTGAATTTGAAAGGCTTAAGAAAGTATGAATTGCAAATGGACCCAGTCTGATGAATTATCTCCTGGAGTCATAAACTCAGTCCGATGGTTAATCCTCCTGAGATTACATTGAAATGGACATAGTCCAGTGAGATACAATCTTAGTCTGTTGAAACTTTCTCCCAAGATAAAAGTCTTGGTCCGATGAATGTTTCACCTAAGATAAAGAGATAAGCAGCCGAAAGTTACACGGCAGGAGAAAAGCAAAAAAGAGGAAGGCAATAAGAAGCAGGGACGGCAGATGCCAGTTGCCAGCAATTTATATCTAATAAATTTTGTTTCATGAAGGAACAAATTGTCACTCATCACTTTAAAGTGAATGTGACCGATGTGGAAAATAGAAAACACAAAAAGAGAAAGTTCGCCAAATAAGTGGAGAAATTCACAAGCAAGAGATAATTGGTAAAAGAAAACACCAAAAAGAGGAAGATAGCATCCTTTAAAATCCACTCCCCAGTCCTCAGGCTGCGGGAATACATTTTTTGCATTGCACGTTTAATTTCGGGGTGCCCGCCCGAAGAATGGTATGGCAATTTATTTTCAAAGTTTGTTGTTGAAGTCAGGATGCCCACCTGAAGAATGGAATGGCATTTTACTTTAAGTTTTAATTGATGTTGAAGTTTTAAATTGTTGTTGAAGTCGGGGTGCCCGCCCGAAGAATGGAATGGCAATTTAATTTCTGTTAGGTGCCCACCATCTAATACGGGAATACTTTTCTGCATTTTGCATTGCACGTTTAATTTACGTTAGGTGCCCACCTTCAAATACGGGAATACTTTTCTGCATTCGCATTGCACGTTTAATTTCTGTGTGCCCACCTTCAAATACGGGAATATTTTTTTGCATCGCATTGCACGTTTAATTTATGTTAGGCGCCCACCTTCTAACACGGGAATATTTTTCTGCATTTCATTTCATGCATATCTGCATTTTAAAAGAAAAAAAAAGGAAAATGAAAAATAAAAAAATGATGATGAAATTCTGACATTCAATAACATGATGTGCCCAGTCACCATACTGGGGCAGAAAAATCTTTCTTTGGTTGTTTATTTTGTCACAAGCAGAGGTCCACCTGGAGAATGGACGAATGCTTCATATTGAAGAAGATGAACAAGTTCAAGGCAATAACAAGAATGCCGGTGAAAGTTGAACAAGTTCAAGGCAATAACAAGAATGTCGTTGGAGAGAAAATACAAGTCGAGGCAATAACAAGAATACCAGTGAAAGAGAAATACAAGTCAAGGCTCAGCAACTAGGAGGCCACCTGAAAAAAAATCATGAGCACTATATGTCCGGACTTGATCCAAAAGCCGAAGAAGATTGAACCAACACCTACAGCTAACAAGCATCAAGATTCAGATCAGGGTCCGCATGAAGCACCCAACCAACTCAAGATCAAGCTTCAGAAGACTCATAGATAGGAATTTTGTAACTCGTAGCCGATAGGTTTAGTTAGTCTTTTTCAATTTTGATGTAATAGCGGGACAACGGACCGGAGCCTCGGACGGAACCTCGACTCTCAACCTCGATACTCCATCACTCCCGAACTACACTGACCTGATTTCTGTTTAGCCCAGGATATGTAGGCAACCTCTGAAGTAGGGTGCGGTCAAAGCTTTTCAAAATGCTTCACAACGGAATACTCGAACGGGTAAAAATCGTTCATAGTTGCTCACTTATCTTTGCACGGAAACTCTTCGTGTTCCCGAGCAAAGAGGGGCAGCTGTGAGCACGTGATTTTTACCCTATATATGAGTTATTCCTATAAAATTCAAAATAAATAATTTTTCCTTATTTTTACAATTTGTGTGTTAGTTGCTCATGTTAAATCATATAAAAAATACAAAAAAATATGTATTTACATTTACAAAATCAATTTCTCATTTAGTAGGTATTAATTCATTTTAGAACAATTAAAGAAAAATATAAAAAATAGCATTTTGTTATTTTAATTGGAAATTACTATAAAATAGATATCAAATAAATTTTAGGAATTAATTAGTCTAACAATTTAATAAAGTCATAAAATAAAGCAATTAATAAAAAAAAAAAAAAGGAAATAAAAAAGAGACACGGAAATACCGTGTCTCTATCCTACATTCATAGGATTCCATAACAAATAGAGGGGCTGGCATAACTGAAGAAAAGAGCTCCTGGGCGAGAGAATAAAAAACGGAAGAGAATGCTCTCATCTCCATGAAACAAAGAGGGCAGCTCCTGGGCAGCGAAAAATAAAGCTCCCAGCCGTTCTTCTTGATTGGAGCAGCAACCAAACGAAGATCTCATCTCTTATTCTTCATTGGAACTTAATCAGCAATTTCAAAAAAAAACCACCGACCCTGAGCCTCTTCTTCTTCGTTAAACCCACCTAAAACCACCAGTTTCACCTTCACACACATACACACTAACAGAAACTTTTGCTTTAGTCACGTTTCAATTTCCTTGTCTTCGATCAATTGAAAACGAGGGTGTGACGCCTGAGGTTTCGGACAGCATGGTCTACATCTTATTCCGTCGAGGTTCGAGTATCGTTCGACGAGATTCCGCCTCATCAAGTCCCTGAACTGTTTTTTTCTTTTTTGCTCTTGGATTAGCTACTGGAAAGCTCATTTTTGATTCAAGGTTTTCTTCTTTCCTCTGTGTCAGTTCGTTCCTCTTATGTGATGATTCGATGCTACATTTGTGATATAAGTTTAATGTGAATTTTTGAATTTATGTTTGGTTGATCCTTTTCATTTGATCCTCCGTAGTTTGAACAGATCCGTGAACTGCTGCTCTTTTCTATGATGAGTATTGGTATGATAGAATTTTCTGTTTTATTAGGTCGGAAATCTGCATTAGCTTGGAATTGAATTTTGCCTTTTGAGGTTTAAGGTACTATGTTTAAGGCTAATGAGGGCTCATTTGATTTGATGTATGAGTTTCAGTATAAACTTTATGCAGTGATATATGTATTATTTATGTTATAGTGGTATATGAATTGTGTATTAGCAATCTATTTATATAGAAGCACCTAAACATGAACAAAATTCTCTTATAGTTAATTCTTTATCTTGGTATTGTAATTCAGTTTTTGACTCAATTCGTTGCTCCATGTATGTGTAAAAACTTGGAATCCCTGCTTTATAAGCTGAGGTATTGTCAATTGTGGATTGGAGATACGGTACCTACGAAGAAGTTAGTGAGTTTCATGCTCATTTTGCGTCCACAAAAATTCTGCGGAAGAGGTCTCCGTATCCATTGTTTTCTCGTGGATTGCTGCCGTTTCGTTTTGTACAGTTTGCGTTGGATTTTTCGCTGCCGGATTTTTCGCTGCCGGATTCTTTTGTACATAAAGTGTTATTGATTCTTAGCTTTTAGTTGGCTGATTAGTTTCGGTCAATGGACTCAAGCATGCAGTTGTCCGTAGAATGCTTATCCAGAGATGAGGATGATCACGCCATTGCGAAAATATTGGCGGAAGAAGAACAAAATGCTACGGGTACGGTTCCCGTGACGTAGTTGTGGTATTAAGTTTCGAATTAGCTTTAAATATGCATATCTTTCATTCATTTAGTGGAGTAAATTCGAGGCGTGCCATTAGCAAATTTCATGGCCCTCGCAAAGTACAAACGCGAAATTACTTTAGGCGCGTTAGTTAACAATAATACCTTCCTAATCACGGGTGCGCATTTATGTGACCCAAATCTTACTCTCGGCGAAGCTGAAATACATTAAAGTCACAGGGCGTACCGGTTGCGGTGTGACTCGAAATGTGTTTTCGTGACGTCGTAATTCTTCTAAAAATTAAAAAGCGGAACATAATAGCACATAGTGAAAATATATAAAGAAATCAGATAGAAACAAAAATTGCAGTTGAGCGACCGTGCTAAAACCACGGAATCCGGGAGTGCCTAACACCTTCTCCGGGTTAACGGAATTCCTTATCCAGGTTTCTAGTTTCGCAGACTATATTACAGAGTCATAAATTTCCTCGGTTCGGGATTAAACCGGTGACTTGGGACACCATTATTTTCCCAAGTGGCGACTCTGAAAAAATTAAATAAATTGATCCCGTCCCGACTGTCCTTTAATTGGAAAAACTCCTTCACTGATTATTATTATATCCCTTCTCGGGGTGTAGTATTAAATAGTGGCACATTTACGTTTATACGTATATGTGCGGTGAAAAAAGGAGGTGTGACAAGGACGACCTTGCTGCTTACGGCGTCTGCGTCCAGTTGGAGACGGCCTCGACGCCCGTTATTCGTATTTAGGGCGAGGGGAACGATTAGTATATTCTGAGTATTATAAGGTCAAATTATAGCTCATACAGATAGTCCCTCCGCTTATCGCGGTCTTGTCGAGACGGACCGAGATGAGCGGATATAATAGTCCGTGCGGCGCCCCCTTACGATTGAGAATATGGCGACCTCTCAGGACGCCCCTTCGTCGGCTGAGGGTTCGAAGGCGTTCCCGCCCTACACAGACTTCAGGATGTGGGGCCCGGTCGATATGTCGCCGCGCTAGGGGTGTTTGCAGTGACGGCTTGTGTTCCGGCGCACACTCTCCGATTTCGATCGTGGGAGCGACGGTATCGATGAGAATTGAACCGTTTTTGACGGTTAGGATTCGCATTAAATGACGCCTGTCAGTTTCCCGAGGTTTTGATTCGATTTTTCTTATAAGAGGGCCTGATGTGTTTGTGAGCACGTGATTTTTGCCCTATATGAGAATTACTCCCAAAAATTCAAAATAAAAGAGTTTTGTGTTGTTTGCAATTTGTTGTGAATTAGTGTAAAAAAAAAAATAATAATAATGACAATATATATATATATATATATATATATATATATATATATATCGCATTTGCATTTAGGATTTAATTCTACAATTAGGAGTAATTAATTTTATCTTACAAAAATGAAAAATACAAAAAATAGGCATCTTTTGCATTTTAGCCTTTAATGTCCAAATTGTGTGATTGTATTTTAATTACCATTTAAAATTAGGTGACAATTATTATTATGAGATTAGTATTTCAAGATAATTTTAGTTTTTATAAATTAATCTTAGTATTTTGGGCTTTATTAATTAGGAAGTTGAATAATGGAGAAGAACAAATTGGAAAAAATTTGGATTGGGCCATCCTGCAAATTAAATTACAAGCCCAATCCTAAGAACCCTTACCCAACCCAAAACCCCTTGGCCCAAGAAGAAAATTTCAGATTTTTTTAGCAAAAAAATAATTATAATTACATGACATAAAGTAGTGGGGGGCAAGGAAATCAAGGAATAAAGCAAGGAGAGGAAAACATGGATTAGTGGGTTTTCTTTAAATTAAAAAAATATTTTCTTTTTAATAAAAAATCTGAAAATTTTCGAAATTCTTGCCTATAAATAGAAGAGAGGATTTATAAAAAAAAGGGGAAAAAAGAGAGGAAAAATAGGAAGAGAAGAAAAAATAAAAAAATTCCCTGCTGTAGTATACACTCGATATATATTCTGGACACAGAAGTATACACGGCAAAAAATTCAATTTTTGAGAGTTTCTTTTGAGAATTGAAAAGATTTCAAAGCTAGAAAGACAAAACAAAGAGAAAATCCGGAATATATTTTTCTTTTCTATTTTTTATTGGTTTTTGTTTTTCTCCGTATTGCTGGGATTTTCGGGATTGAGGTGTTGAAGCTACTGCTGGTTGTTACTGTTGTTGTTGCTGTATTTTCACCGCCCTGTTGATTTTCCATCTTCCATTCCTTTCAAAACCAGGTACACATCTTGTAAATCTCCAAAGCTTATGGAAATGAAAGTTGTTTTGAAGCTATGTTGCTGCAATCTTCTCTTTCCTATTTTCTCTTAGTTTTCTTTTGTACATAAAAAATAAGCAGATTATATGTAGTAGATTTCAAAGACTGATTTCTAATTGCAAGTCATAATTAGACTTTTAAAATAGATACGGTATTAGCCTGCTAGTTAATTACTGGTTTATAGTTCAACAATTATTTAAATTGATAGTATATAAATAAATTTGGTTGTATTTGATGAAGCTGTTCAGATGTATCTCATATTAAATTTGTTAGCTCATTTAGAGCATCTCAAATATGGTTTAGTTGTTAAGAAAGGTTTAATCGAAAGTGTAGCATTAGGCTTGGAAGTAGCGATTATGTTTAAAATAGTAATTCGAGAATCACTTTAGTATATTAGTTAATTACGATAGTTAGTTTAGTTTAATAACAGTATACAGATTATATAAACTGTTTGCAAAAGTGAATTTTCGTTCAGTGTTTTAGAGGAATCACGATTTTGTTTTTGCTAAAATGAAGATTTGCTCAATGGAATCACGTCCTTTTAATGTGAATCAGTCATACAAATGACTGAAATTATGGTGTAAACAGTTGACTATAATAAGGTAATGGGCTCTAACATGTCTTTAACAAGCCCAAATTGCTGTAAATCAGAAAACTATGCAATAATGTAACAGTTAGGTAAAAAATAACAAAGTAATTAGGACCTTTCTTTTATTATTAGAGATAAATCATAGAAAATCATAGTCATGTTAGGATTAACCTTAAATAAAATAATGAGACGAGCCTCGCCAAATAAAATATACAATTGCGGGGCCCTCAAATAAATTGTTATTAAAATCTTAGACTTGGAAGGACCGTTTAGTAAATTTCATGGTCTTTCCCGAAGTTAACAACACGATAAGACTCTTTAGGCACGACTTAAATAAAATTACTTTCCTAAATACGGGTGCGCATTTATGTGACCCAAATCTATCTCTCGACGAAACTGAAATACATTAAAGTCACAGGCGTACTGGTTGCGGTGTGACTCGAAATGTGTTTTCGTGACGTCGCAATTCTTCTAAAATTGAAAAGCGGAACATTAAAAGCACATAGTTAAAATATATAATGAATTCAGTTAAAAGCAAAAATTGCAGTTGAGCGACCGTGCTAGAACCACGGAATTCGGGAGTGCCTAACACCTTCTCCCGGGTTAACAGAATTCCTTATCCAGGTTTCTAGTTTCGCAGACTGTATTACAGAGTCATAAATTTTCTCGGTTCGGGATTAAACCGGTGACTTGGGACACCAATATTTTCTCAAGTGGCGACTCTGAATAATTAAATAAATTGATCCCGTTCCGACTGTCCTTCAAGTGGAAAAACTCCTTCACTGATTATTATTATATCCCTTCTCGGGATGTAGTATTAAACAAGTGGCACATTATGTATTTACGTATGCGCCGGAAAAAAGGAGGTGTGACAGTGTCAGACATTTCTTTGTTCTTTGATCTACTGATCGTTTTTCTCTCTAGCAAATTCTCAAATAATCTTGCTTTTTCTGTGGCATAATTGTTGCCCGTTCTTAGTTATATTCTCTGTTCTTCATCTAATCCTCAAGGTGACCCAAGTTAATGGCTAGACTTCCTCCTTGCGACGGTCTCCCAGTGGTACTGCCCGCAGAATCTCCGGTGATTGAGAGGTTGTCCCCCGTGCTTCCGGCAGCTGACCGCAATGATATTGAGAGGATGCCCTCGGTTGACGATATACTTCCAGGGGTGGGAAGTCTGGCGGTGGATTTCACCGCAGATGGCGGTGCTGAGCCTGTCAATAAGGCCCCACTGATAGGGGAGGTGAGCATGGCCCAGCTGCGCGCGCAGGGGCTTATCCCCTCCCGTGCTGACATCGTATTAGCCCAGCCCGGAGATAGGGTGCTCACCGACCGCCCGGGGTATTGCGTGTTCTACTCCTTCCCGCTCAGGCTGGGGTTCAGGATGCCCCTTTCCAATCTACTAGTCGATTTTTGCCGGTATTACGGTGTCTGACCGGGGCAGCTTACCCCATCCTGTGTATAGGATTTTGGCCATGCTGCTCAAGCTCTCGGATTTAGCCGGCAGATTGGTCACTCTCTAGCACGTCCTTGCTCTTTTTTCTCATCAACAGACTCGGGGGAGCATAATTCGGATGGTTTTGCACGGGTGGCGAGGATTGGTGACGGCCTTGGACGACAAGGTCGAGCCTCGCCAATATGAACAATTTTTCTACGTCCGGACCAGTCATCTGGTGACGTCCCCTTTGGGTTTTCCTGTGTATAGGCTTTTGGCCATGCTGCTCAAGCTCTCGGAGTTAGCCGACAGATTGGTCACTCTCCAGCACGTCCTTGCTCTTTTTGCTCATCAACGGACTCGGGGGAGCATGACTCGGATGGTTTCGCGCGGGTGGCGGGGATTGGTGACGGCCTTGGACGACGAGGTCGAGCCTCACCAATATGAACAATTTTTCTACGTCCGGACCAGTCATCTGGTGACGTCCCCTTCGGGTTTTCTGGAGGCCTGGAATCACGACCGTAAGTCTTATTATTATTATTTTTTTTGTTTCGAGAGGGATTCAATTTGTGTTTTACTCTTGTCTCTTGATTAACGGTTGTTTGGTCCTCTCTACAGCTGACAGATCTCCCCCACCTCTATTCACTGGTCTGCGTGGATGGTTAGAAGTTATCCTTTCGTATGCTGAGGGGATTCGCTCGTGGGCATCCTTCTCGAGGAGATACGGCCACAGTCTGGTCGTAGGTAAGTTTCTTTATATCAATGGGGTGTTTCTGTCTTTTTGTATTCGTCGTAATTTAATACTGATTTATTTTTTATCTTTGTAGGACGGGTAAGCCGCGACAGGGCTACCCAGCCCGTATTTTGACGTCCTGGAGCGATCGCTAGATTTTTCACTCCTACGACGGCTGCTTAGACTCCAAGGGCCGTCTCTGTTGATTCCGTAGCTGCCCCTTCGCCTGCTCGCCCTCGGCTCGAAGGCGGGAGCATGTCGGGAGTTGTACGCTCCCGGGAGGCATCGACTTCTCGAGATGAAGAGGAGAGGCCCTTGGTCAGGCGGTGGATCCTTCCACCTCAAGCTCCTCCGGAGGCGCGACCGGTTGCAAATGAGGAGGTAATCGTGACTCCTCCGCCACCCTCCGGGGCGAGGGAGATTGTTGAGGTGACGCGAACTTCAATGGGCGCGCCAGATGGTCTGAGGGCCCGGGACGAGCGGGAAGGGAGTGCCGCCCCCACTGCCCAGTCTTCCACCCACAGATTTGAGGCGGGCGAGCCCTCGCGGGTGGTCGTGGACCTTGGAGATTCCAGCACCCCGTCGACGGGGGCGGCGACGACAGGAGAGGTGTCGATGTCTAGGTCTGACCTGGACTCTGAGGACATTCATATGTTCCGTGATGGGATCACACTTACGACTGTCCATCCAGACAGGAGGCCGCGGGTGATTGAAATTCCTGCGGATGAAAAGTTGTTGCTGAGGGAGACTTCTATGTTGCCGCTGCTAGGCCAGTTGTGTTCTTCTGTGAAGAATCAGTCACTGAGGGAGGTGAGGGACGCCAGTATAATGAATGAGGTAGCATCGCTAGGCGTGAAGGTATGCGTTCCGGACTGATTATTTCCTCGTAACCTTTACGTCTTCCCGAATTTCCGTCCCTGATCCTTCTGCATTTTTCTTTATCTCGCAGGCATTTTTGTTGCAGGTAGAGTGCCTGCGTCGGACCAATGTCCGAGTCGGGGTTCTCCTCCGTGTTCTTGAGAGTGCCGCCAATTACAGCTTAAATGCAGGGAGCTCGAGGAGCGCTTGAGGGACGATCCCCGCAACCAAGAGTTGGTCGGGGATTTAGCGTGAGCGGAGTTGCAAAGGTACCAGGCGCTCGACCGTATTGAGGCTTTGGAGGAGCGGATACGCCAGGCGAATAACAAGCTGGAGGCCGCGAGAAGGGCGTCCTTGGAGAGCGAGCGCCAATGTTTGGCCAAGGTGACGGCAGTTATCTCGGAGTGGAGCGGGAAGGTTGCCGCTGTAGAGGGGAATCGGCCGACTTGAGACATAGGTTGGTCGAGGCTTCTGCCAGAGTGACCGAGCTTGAGGGGATTATACAAGACAACGACTCCCAGCTGTCGGTGATAAAAGCCGCTGCCGCTTCCAGGGAGAACAACCTCAAGGAGCGGATCAAGACGTTGGGGAGGGATGCTCAAGAGGCCGTGGGGCAGATAGCGCTACTTGAATAGGAGAACCGGCGTGTCCAGGAGCAGTCCGCGTATTTGGGTAGTTCTCGTGAGGCTTAGGTCTATGCCAAAGTGCAGCGGGACATATATAAGCATTCGTTTGAAGCCGGCCTGATCACCGAAGGGGCCTTCGAGCAGGCACGTCAGAAAGCGCGGGAGGCTCGTGAGGAGTATGGTTTTGACGCTGTGACGCCTGATAACGATGATATTCCTGGAGGGAGCGGGGCCGGAGTTGATAATGACGAAGGTGCAGCAGAGGCTGGCGGGAGCAGAGCTGGGGCCGAAGCGGGCGGAGCTGGGGCCGACGCGGGTAGAGCTGGGGCCGACGCGGGCGGAGCTGGTGATAGAGCGGCGGAGGCCGGTGATGATGGAACTGGAGTGGATGGCATTGCTGGCAACCCCTAGTTGATTGGTGATTAGTTGGTTGTATTTTCCTTTTCTTGTTGCCGTATGTGGCTATTTTTTATTTGATTGATTGTTGTTGTTAATTTCAGGCAATTATTATTTCGAGGCGGATGGGCCTGGCCCGTATCCGCCTGTTTTAATTTGGAATGGGGGAATCCCCCCCCCCCTTTTTATCTTTTCGTTCACTTTCTACTCGTTATGCTGCGCGTTTTCCATTTATGTGGTCATGGGTTGTCGTGGATAGAGGGCTCTTGCCTGGGTTTTAATTCAACCGTTGTTGAACTTTTTATTGGCGAAGGCTCATGGCCTGAGTCCTAGTTCAACTGTAATTGAACTTTTGTTGAATTTTAGAGTCGAGGGCTCGTAGCCCAAGTTTTTCTTCAACTGTTGTTGAACTTATGTTGGCGAAGGCTCATAGCCTGAGTCCCAGTTCGACCGTAGTTGAAATTTTGTTGATTTTTAGAGTCGAGGGCTCGTGGCCCGAGTTTTTCTTCAACTATCGTTGAACTTATGTTGGCGAAGGCTCATGTCCTGACTCCCAGTTCGACCATAGTTGAACTTTTGTTGATTTTTAGAGTCGAGGGCTTGTGGCCCGAGTTTTTCTTCAACTGTCATTGAACTTATGTTGGCGAAGGCTCATGGCCTGAGTCCCAGTTTGACCGTAGTTGAACTTTTGTTGATTTTTAGAGTCGAGGGCTCGTGGCCCAAGTTTTTCTTCAACTGTTGCTGAACTTATGTTGGCGAAGGCTCATGGACTGAGTCCTAGTTCGACCGTAGTTGAACTTTTGTTGATTTTTAGAGTCGAGGGCTCGTGGCCCGAGTTTTTCTTCAACTGTTGTTGAACTTTCATTGGCGAAAGCTCATGGCCTGAGTCCCAGTTCGACCGTAGTTGAACTTTTGTTGATTTTTAGAGTTGAGGGCTCGTGGCTCGAGTTTTTCTTCAACTGTCATTGAACTTATGTTGGCGAAGGCTCATGACCTGAGTCCCAGTTCGACCGTAGTTGAACTTTTGTTGATTTTTAGAGTCGAGGGCTCGTGGCCCGAGTTTTTCTTCAACTGTCGTTGAACTTATGTTGGCAAAGGCTCATGTCCTGAGTCCCAGTTCAACTGTAGTTGAAATTTTGTTGTTTTTTAGAGTCGAGGGCTCGTGGCTCGAGTTTTTCTTCAACTATCGTTGAACTTATATTGGCGAAGGCTCATGACCTGAGTCCCAGTTCGACTGTAGTTGAACTTTTGTTGATTTTTGGAGTCGATGGCTCGTGGCCCGAATTTTTCTTCAACTGTCGTTAAACTTATGTGCAATGACCCGGCCCGTAGTTACGGGAATGACCACCCCGTTACCTTGCATTTACATATTTTATGCTTTTATATTAGTATTAGAGTATATCAGGTGAGTTAGGAGTAATTCAGATTGAAAATGAAACAAATAGCATGTTTGAAGGAAGCTTGAATATAGGAAGTCAACCTAGAGTTGACTATTTAGTTAGAGTGCTCGGAATCGGATTCTGATGATTCGACTAGTTTTGGGGAATCATTTATGACTTAGGAGAGCAATCGGAATCGAATTCGGAAGTCCGGTGTAGTTTTAGGCTTGAATCCGTGTGTAAATGGTGATTTTGATGTTTAGGATGGTGTTTTTATGATTGGAACAAGTCCGTATCATGTTTTGGAGTATGTTGGTAGTTTTCGTTGGGGTCCCGGGGGCCTCGGGATGAATTCGGACCATCATCCGGGCATTTTAAACTTGGAAACAACGTGCAAAAAATTTCATGTCTGTGCAACAAGAAATAAGCCTTCGCGTTCGTGAAGGCCAGGCGAGACAAAGCATCGCGATTGCGTGACATGGGTCGCGTTCGCGAAGTCCAGGTGAGTGGAAGCATCACGTTCGCGATACAGGGAAACGCGTTCGCGAAGAAGGACCACGCAGACCTACGCGTTCGCGTGAAGGACTACGCGTTCGCGTAGAAGTGAAATCAGGCGGCTGGGGAAATGAGCATCGCGGACGCATGAATGGGCATCGTGTTCGTGATGAAGAAATAGATATGATCATCGCGTTCGCGTGAAGAGCATCGCGAACGCGTAGAACAAAAACGCTGTCAGAGAAATTTAAACTACAGAACAGAGAGCTCGCGGGTTCATTCACCCAAAACACAATTTTGAGCCCTAGAGAGAAGAACTCACGGGAAAACACCGAGATATCATCGGGTATTCATCGGAGGTAAGATTCTAGACTCAAAAACATAATTTTATGGTAGAATTAACATCAATCTTCATGAATTTGGGTAGAAATTGTGAAGAATTGTGGCTTAGGTATTGGAAACGGGATTTTGAGTTTTGAAAGGCCATTTGAACTCCGATTTTGATAAATTTTATATGCACGGACTCGTGTAGAGACGAGAATCGCGTTGGTACTAATTTTGAAATTTTCCGAGCAGTGGGCCCGGGGCTCGGGTTTTGCCAATTTCGTGATTTTTGATATTTTTCGAGTTCTTTCGATTGGGTTATGTTCCATTAGCCTATTTTGATATATTTATACTGATTTTGGCTAGTTTTGACGTGCGTGGATGTCGCTTCGAGGAGCTAAGGCGTCGCGGGCATGAGTTTTCGCCGGTTCGAGGTGGGTAATACTTGTAAATGATGTCCCGAGGGTTAGTAAACCCCGGACTTGCACATCTTAGTGCTGTGTTGAGGTGACTTGCACGCTGGATAACGGGCGTGGGGTAGAGCACCATTGGGGATTGTGACTTGGTCCGTCCCGCGTAATAAATAATAACACCTAATTGTTTGAAATGAAATTGACGCCTCAATAAAGATATTAATTATCATGCTTGGGCTTTGTGCCAATTATTTGAATCCTTCAGGGATTGGTATCATTGTCTTGATAACACTGTGCATATTTTTATCTAAATTTAAGATTAAAAATGGTATTTTGCTATTCAGCATTTTTATAAGGTTATGAAAAACTTGCACAATGTCTTAATAACATTTTTGGCTGTGAGCTAATATGATACTGTTGCCCGAGGGTTTTTCTTGATTATTTGTTAGACTGATTGGGGCCGAGGGCCATATGTTAGGGCATGACGATTTATGTGAGCATATGCATACACATGCATGGATCGGACTGCAGGCCGCAGTGGTATATGGATCGGGCTGCGCGCCGCAGCAGGTGTGATATTGATATTGCGCTTGGGCTGTAGGAGCCCCTCCGGAGTCTGAACCCCCACAGTGAGCGCGGGCGCCTTTGCATGGATCGGGCTGTACGCCACAACGTCATATGCATTGCATGGCATACATACATTGGTTTACGTGTACTACGTGGCATAACATTTAGCACTCATACATTACTGGCACACATGCATTATTTGCCTTATTGACGAGATCTCCTGGTGGAAATTGTTAAGGAGTGATGAGCCCGAGGGGCTGATTTGAGTGCGGACTTGCACTGCTTGAGATTGTATCCAGGTATTGGTATGTTATCATGAAAGAAAGAAAGCTAAAAATTGAGATTTCTAAATAATCTACTCACATATGCTGGAAAGGAATAAAAAGATAGTTCTGTATTGTGTAGCATGAGATAGTGCCTTGCGTGGTTTTCTTCCCTTCAACATTATTTACTTTATTTACTGCTGAGTTGGAAGTACTCACACCCGACTCCCTGCACCTTGTGTGTAGATCCAGGTACATCACAACAGAGCTGATTCTATTGCGGCTCGGGAGTGCTTTTGGACAGTCGAGGTAGCTGCCAGCTTTCGCAGGACCTGATTCTCCAGATTGTCTATATTTTTGTTCTGACCATCCCACACCTTTGCACAGTTATATCCACTATTTACACTTGTATACTTTGTAGAGGCTCATGACTCGTGACCTCTGGTCCTTGGGGAGTTGTTATTGTTTTTGGGATGTGATCCCTGTACTTGTTTATTCCATTACTGTTGTTCTATTTTTGTTTATGCCTAAAATGGTTTAAGTGAGCTAATAGCTCTGTGTTTCTGTTGATTGGTCGGGCTGGCCTAGCATTGTGCTGGGCGCCATCACGACCGGGTTTGGGGTCGTGACAAGTTGGTATCAGAGGCTAGGTTACTAGGCCTCATGGGTCTTGAGCTGGTTGGTAGAGTCTTGTGGATCGGTACGGGGATGCCTGTACTTATCCTCGGGAGGCTTCATACCTTTAGGAAACACTTCACATTTCTTGGAATTCTTATCGTGCGTACTTGATTCACCTTGAGATATAATTCTTGGAAATTCCTTCCATACGCCTGTACGCGCATTCGAATGCTCAGTAATATAATTGCTTTGATGGATTGTGATTCCCTGGTTGAGGGGCGAGATATAATCTCTGCGAGTTCATGTTGGGCCATTCGGGAGGACTTGAGGCCAGATCTTTGTCTATGACATGCGCACCAAAGTGCTGATTTTACAAATTGCTATTATGAAATTTCGTGTGATCAGTATTGTTCCTAACTGTGGAAATGGCAGCTTAATAATGTACGAGCTATCAGGTGTTAGATCCTTATTGTAATATGTTGTGTAGGCCCGAGCTATGGGCGTGGTGAATATTTATCATATCTCTTAGTTGGAAGGTAAAGTGCCTTACGTGTAGTAAAACGAGTTTGGACTCAGGAAGACTAAAGTGATTTTGCTATGTGTATCCTGGTGGAAGGTGTTGTACTGAAATACTAGGTTGAGGCAAGTAGGTGGGATGATTTTGATGTGTAATTGAAGGGTATTTGATATATGTTATGATTCGAGCAGGTGCAGCGCATGCCCATGTATCAATTTTGATAGTATAACTTGTATAGTGTTGAGATTAATGTTGTTGATATACATTGCGATGTCTTGTTGAGTTATGGATGTATTGTTAGAATGGTTTGGTGACTCTCTGGCAGGTGGATAGGCCAAATTACAAAGGAAACTCTGCCGAAATATTTGAAAAATTTGGGACTTAGAAAGATTTCTGTCACCTAAAGAGAGTGGGCTTATTGGTGGTGTGTGTATAAATGCAAGAATTGCAGAAGGGTTAAGGTCTCTGATGATTCGAGTCTCTGTCAAGGCTTGTAAATGACTTGAGTTTAATCTCACTATAACATTGTGGCATCATTTGAGTAAAGAATGCTATAAGCGGTTAAACGTGCTTTGATATATGGCTTCGAGCTAAGTTGGGGAGGTTGCTATTGATTAACTGATTGCACTATTGTGTGCTATGTTGGTTCTGTCTTTAAGTATGTTGGGGAAAATTCTGACAAAGGTTATCGTGCTTCATAGATGTGAAGAAATACTAGGATGCTTTGGATTACTGTTAGTAAAGAATGTTCGGTGTATAGAAAAGAAAGATAGCTAATTGTACCTGTAGGTAATAATGTTCTGCGGTGTCAGAGTTCTAACCAAACACGGGTTATTTGGATCGGGTGGCACGCCGCCACAGGTATGGTATTTGGATCGGGTGGCACACCGCCACGGGTATGTCATTGGAGCGGGTTGCACGCCGCAACAGTGTAATGTGAAAATAAAGTTAGTTATATGTTACCTGGTATACGATACCTCTTGGCTTCTGAGGAAAAGTCTGTATTGAGCATCGCTCGGCGAATGGCACATCGATTGTGTCCTTTCAGGATTCGATAGCGTATATCATTGTATCACCATGGGTGAGGTTGATTGCTGGGTTCAGACCTAAATCTGTGTGTGGCTGACCGTTTTGAGCTTGGTAACTGGAGGTGCTTCATGAGTAATAATGTTGGGATAGAGTCACGAATCGTGGCAAGGCCACGTGATGTTATGACCTCTCAAGGAGGATTCAGGTACTCTATTTCTATAATACGAGACGCGAGGGATTGAATTGCATCTCTTTTGCTGGAGACAGTTGTCATGATTTGAGCTGTCATGATTCGAGTGTGTTCAGACGTTTCTATTGGAGCCCATGTTGTGCTCGTCGCGGCTTAGGCCGGTGCTTGAGGTGTCATGTCACCAGTGCGGTGTGTTATAATCGAAATGATTGTTGGAGCCAATAATGAGTGTGAGTATGTGTGATTTCAGCTGGTTAGAAAGGTAATACCGAGATTTGGGTCCGAAATCTATTGTGGTATTAGTTAAAAGTGAAATGGATTCATGAATGGTTGACATGAGAAATGGGTTCGATATATCACATGTTCGGTTGCCATTGGCATGATATGAAGGTGTTAGAACAAGACTCTATCTAATGAAAAAGGTTTTTCGGTTGGTATTTGGTTATCGTGGGAAATTGTTGTGATTATAGACTATTGTCTCGCGTTATTGGGTTGTTTTATACATCATATGATCTCACCCGGAGTGGCGAGTATGGCTGTTACAGATGGATCATGTGTACCTTGAGTATAGATGGGGGATTCAGATTTGGTATATAATTTCAGAAAATGCAATATGGTTTATGGTTCAGTTGGAGCGAGAAATTTCAGCTATATGGTATTGTCGGACTTATGTGAGATAGGGTGACGTATGATCGCCCGAATATATGCTTGGTAAGGTCATTTAGTTATTGGGTTGCTTCTAGTACCACTATGGAACGCTCGAGGATGAGCAATTGTTTAAGTTGGGAAGAATGTAACGATCCGGCCCGTCGTTACGGGAATTACCACCCAGTTACCTTGCATTTACATATTTTATGCTTTTATATTAGTATTAGAGTATATCGGGTGAGTTAGGAGTAATTCAGATTGAATATGAAACAAATAGCATGTTTGAAGGAAGCTTGAATATGGGAAATCAACGTAGAGTTGACTATTTAGTTAGAGTGCTCGAAATCGGATTCTGATGATTCGACTAGTTTCGAGGGATCATTTATGACTTAGGAAAGCAATCAGAATCGATTTTGAAAGTTTTGAAGAAACTTAGGCTTGAATCCGTGTGTAAATGGTGATTTTGATGTTTAGAATGGTGTTTTTATGATTGGAACAAGTCCGTATCATGTTTTGGAGTATGTTGGTGGTTTTCGTTGGGGTCCCGAGGGCCTCGGGATGAATTCGGACCATCATCCTGGGATTTTAAACTTGGAAAAAACCTGCAAAAAATTTCAGGTCTGTGCAGCAAGAAATAAGCCTTCGCGTTCGCGTGAAGGCAGTCGCGTTCGCGAAGGCCAGGCGAGACAAAGCATCGCGATCACGTGACATGGGTCGCGTCGCGAAGGCCAGGTGAGTGGAAGCATCGTGTTCGCGATACAGGGGAACGCGTTCGCGAAGAAGGACCAGGCAGACCTACGCGTTCGCGTGAAGGACTACGCGTTCGCGTATAAGTGAAATCAGGCGGCTAGGGAAATGAGCATCGCGGACGCGTGAATGGGCGTCGCGTTCCGGATGAAGAAACAAAGCTGAGCATCACGTTCGCGTGAAGAGCATCGCGAACACATAGAACAAAAACGCTGTCAGAGAAATTAAAATTACAGAACAGAGTGCTCGCGGGTTCATTCACCCAAAACACAATTTTGAGCCCTAGAGATGAAAATGGGATTTTGAGTTTTGAAAGGCCATTTTAACTCCGCTTTCAATAAATTTTATATGGACGGACTCGCGGCGAGACGAGGATCGCGTTGGTACTAATTTCGAAATTTTCCGAGTAGTGGGCCCGGGGCTCGGGTTTTGCCAATTTCGTGATTTTTGATATTATTCGAGTTCTTTCGATTGGGTTATGTTCCATTAGACTATTTTGATATATTTGTACTGATTTTGGCTAGTTTTGATGTGCGTGGATGCCGGTTCGAGGAGCTAAGGCGTCGCGGGCATGAGTTTTCGCCGGTTCGAGGTGGGTAATACTTGTAAATGATGTCCTGAGTGTTAGTAAACCCCGGACTTGCACATCTTAGTGCTGTGTTGAGGTGACTTGCACGCCGAATAATGGGCGTGGGGTAGAGCACCATTGGGGATTGTGACTTGGTCTGTCCCGCGTAATAAATAATAACACCTAATTGTTTGAAATGAAATTGACGCCTCAATAAAGATATTAATTATCATATTTGGGCTTCGTGCCGATTATTTGAATCCTGGAGGGATTGGTATCATTGTCTTGATAACACTGTGCATATTTTTATCTATATTTAAGGTTATAAATGGTATTTTGCTATTCAGCATTTTTATAAGGTTATGAAAAACTTGCACAAGGTCTTAATGACATTTTTAGCTGTGAGCTAATATGATACTGTTGCCCGAGGGTTTTTCTTGATTATTTGTTAGACTGATTGGGGCCGAGGGCCATATGTTAGGGTATAACGATTTATGTGAGCATATGCATACACATGCATGGATCAGACTGCATGCCGCAGTGGTATATGGATCAGGCTGCGCGCTGCAGCAGGTGTGATATTAATATTACGCTTGGGCTGTAGGAGCCCCTCCGGAGTCTGAACCCCCACAGTGAGCGCGGGCGCCTTTGCATGGGTCGGGCTGTACGCCACATCGTCATATGCATTGCATGTCATACATACATTGGTTTACGTGTACTACGTGACATAACATTTAGCACTCATACATTACTGGCACACATGCATTATTTGCCTTATTGACGAGATCTCCTGGTGGAAATTGTTAAGGAGTGCTGAGCTCGAGGGGTTGATTTGAGTGTGGACTTGCACTACTTGAGATTGTATCCAGGTATTGGTATGTTATCATGAAAGAAAGAAAGCTAAAAAGTGAGATTTCTAAATAATCTACTCACATATGCTAGAAAGGAATAAAAAGATAGTTCTGTATTGTGTAGCATGAGATAGTGCCTTGCTTGGTTTTCTTCCCTTTAGCATTATTTACTTTTATTACTGCTGAGCTGGAAGTACTCACACCCGACTCCCTGCACCTTGTGTGCAGATCCAGGTACATTACAGCAGAGCTGATTCTATTGCGGCTCGGGAGTGCTTTCGGACAGTCGAGGTAGCTGCCAGCGTTTGCAGGACCTAATTCTCCAGTTTGTCTATATTTTTGTTCTGATCATCCCACACTTGTGCACAGTTATATCCACTATTTACACTTGTATACTCTGTAGAGGCTCATGACTCGTGACCCCTGGTCCTTGGGGAGTTGTTATTGTTTTTGGGATGTGATCCCTGTACTTGGTTATCCCATTACTGTTGTTCTATTTTTTTTATGCCTAAAATGGTTTAAGTGAGCTAATAGCTCTGTGTTTCTGTTGATTGGTCGGGCTGGTCTAGCAGTGTGCTGGGTGCCATCACGATCGGGTTTGGGGTCGTAACATTATGTTGGCGAAGGCTTATGGCCTAAGTCCTAGTTCAACCGTAGTTGAACTTTTATTGATTTTTGGAGTCGAGGGCTCGTGGCCTGAGTTTTTCTTCAACTGTTGTTGAACTTTCATTGGTGAAGGATCATGGCCTGAGTCCCAGTTCGACCGTAGTTGAACTTTTGTTGATTTTCATAATCGAGGGCTCGTGGCCTGAGTTTTTCTTCAACTGTTGTTGAACTTTCATTGGCGAAGGCTCATGGCCTGAGTCCTAGTTCAACCGTAGTTGAACTTTTGTTGATTTTTGGAGTCGAGGGCTCGTGGCCCGAGTTTTTATTCAACTGTTGTTGAACTTTCATTGGCGAAGGCTCATGGCCTGAGTCCCAGTTCAACCGTAGTTGAACTTTTGTTAATTTTTCTCTCTTCATTTTTTTAGACGAATCAGGCTTGTTTTAATTGGGCTTTTAAACCCTCGTTCATCGTTTTCCCTTTGTTTGTGACTTCAGGGAAAGCTATGCGACCTTGCTATGATATCCCCACAGACGGCGCCAAGTTGTTTGTCCCGAAATATTTTTGAACATTTATGAACTCAAAACAATTATTAAAACTAAAGGGCCAATCATAGCAGGTCGTAGCATATATGAAATTTAATAAAGGAAAAAGATAATGGAGACATGTATAGAGATAACAGGGGATATTTAGTGATCTTTATTCATGATGGTGGGTTAATCTGCCTCTCCATGAAGAGGTTCAGATCCTTACAATCATGTTATCATGGATCTACTATTGCCCTGTATTATTGATGGTGATTCCCACTCTGTGTTGTGCTATGTATTTCTTAGAGCCCCCATGGGGAGAGAGTGGAACCCCCTTTTTCTCTGGTTGCCTTGGTGTTTATAGGTCTTTAATTATGATACTTGACTTTCTTTGGAGATTGAATCTGTGTCATAAGATTGTTGCGGGCGTACCTGCAAGGAATCGTCTTTGACGAAAGAGTTGTAGGCGGCGACGGACTACATTCTATAGTCGAGGATGGCCTTGCTGCTTACGGTATTTGCGTCCAGTTGGAGACGGCCTCGATACCCGTTATTTGTATTTAGGGCAAGGGGAACGATTAGTATATTCTGAGTATTATAAGGTCTAATTATAGCTCATACAGGGGTAACATTGAGAACAAGTCTATGGACATCATTGTATGCCTTTGAGGTCCACCATTGATTCATAATATATCTGATAGTATAGTGGTGGTGATGTATACATAGGGAATTTCCAAATAGATTTCAAATGTAACTAGCAGTTTGACCCTCTCCAAAAACATGATTACTACAACAATTGCATTTGGAAACTATTTGTTTGTATCCTATGTGGCATTGAATTATTAAGTTTCTCGGTAGTCATATTGTTACAATGGCGACTCCACCAAGGTTATATAGATCCCGAAGAGTTAAGTATTCGAGGATGAATGTTTTTAAGGGGGAAGGATGTTACATTTTACATTTTCATACGTTAAAGTTTTATTTTTAGTTAACCGGTATGGACTTAGAGATGAGATTATCTTGAGATTAATGTATTTATGCTATTGATAACAAACGATAAATAAGAGTCATAAAGGATAAATGGTACACGAATTAAAGAAAATGAGTTCGGTTGAAGGTGATTGATTTGGGATAAAATATGGCTCAAGCGATAATACCCGATAATTATGCACTTGTACAATGCAAGGTACTATATGACCACAGTAGTACGATGTATAAAGCATACTTAAAATAAATAGAATTTTAAGTAATTTGAGATAATTCTTAATTATACGCGTAATTAGTTAATTACCGGGTAATAGAACATTACCTAATTAATTAAT
The DNA here is from genome assembly GCA_032618575.1 of Nicotiana noctiflora. Taxonomy (NCBI): domain Eukaryota; kingdom Viridiplantae; phylum Streptophyta; class Magnoliopsida; order Solanales; family Solanaceae; genus Nicotiana; species Nicotiana noctiflora. Next base: position 43,510 of record JASVEL010000370.1, on the reverse strand, counting down.
AAAATTAGTGGATAAGATTAACCCCTTTTTCCTTTCCAAAAACGTGGCACAAGGCCACCAATCAAGAAAATAACTCGCAGTAATTTAGGAATAGGTGTCTACCTAAGGATTAAAATAATATTTAACCAAGATAAGACTTCATTATTGTGAGCGTTATTGTGTTAAACCAAAAAGCAGAAAAACTGTTAGGAAAATTAAAGAAATTTGGAAAATAGTAGAGAATCATAAATATTCCGAGTCCATAAGTTTCTTATGTGTCCTTAAGGAATTTTATTCCCTTCAAATATTGCCAAGATAATGGATTAAATCCTCCCAGGATAAAACGGAATAAACATTTCTGTAACAGTGGCAATACAAACTGCAGGATACCAACGAACTCAAAGAACGGAACAAAATCACACTTACGAATTTGAGAGAGAGAGACAGCGAATTAAGATGCATTATATTAAGAAAGAAAGAAGTTATGGAGTATTTTTCATGTTTAGAAAATGGAGCCATGCCTCAGAATTTATAGGCAATTATCAGAATAGATGTCTGGAAAAAGTGCATTTTCAGAAGAATACGCTGCCTGCCGCGGTTCTACCGCGGTCGCGGCAGAACCACTGCCAGAGAGGCCCTCTAAACCTTCAGCATGGTTCTGGTATACTTTCAGTAGTGATTTGGTATTTAATTAATTATTAAATAACTAAATAAATTTTGTCCAAAACAATCTTATTGATCGAATTTTTGACAAATCCAAATCCAAAGCCGAAGTTGAGAAGTGAGCGACAACGACGGCGCGAGGGTTCATTCTCTTCAACTCCTTTTAAGAGCTTTAAGAAGTGATTCTATATATAAGCACACAAATGTGGTTGTCCCTCACCAATGAGGGACAAATTCCAAGACAAAAATTTACTTCTTCAAATTTTTATTTTCTCTCCATTTTATTTCCTTCCATTTCCAATTCACACTTCTTCTACTTTAAAGTACAATGGCTTAAAGTCCTAAGTCTTATCTCATTTAGAATCAGAACACCCAGGAAACATTATTGGTATATCAGTGCTAGTTCAAAAGAAATGTTAGAGGCTGAAGCTAACTATCATTCCAAAAAAGCTTCATAGAATCAGAAGCATTTTCGTTCCTGTTGGCCCAAGATAAGTTGAAGTTTTGAAGACAAACGAACTCAGTGAAGGACCAGGTTCATCTTAAGTGATACAGTTGTTATAGCAAATACACATGAGGTGCACGTGATGAGGATACGTCCTTGGGGTTAAGAAATAATATCTTGATGAGTCTCTCTTGAGTTGATCGAAAAGATTGCATATAAGATAAGGAGTTGAAGTCTCCTTATGAAAAGAGAATTACATCTGGATAATAATATGGATTGGGAGTTAGTGTTGTTCTTGGACTCAAATTGATAAAGGATCCACAATTTGAGTTCTTATTAAACTTTGATTACTAACTCTATAAATATAAAGATTGTTCTTTTTTACAGGTGGTTGCACATAAGCCGAAGTTAAACCAAATTGAGAGCAAAAGAGCTAGGCGATTTTTGCAAGAAATTTTTGTGTGATACAAGTGTGCAAATTTGAAGCTAAAATAACTGAGTGTGAAGAACCAATTCCATTGTGTCTTTCTTTATTCTAGTTCAATTGTTGTAGGTGTTTTTCATATTGTACCTTTCAGCTTTCTTAAAAGAAATTGTATTAGGTATTTTGAGTATTCAAAATAGAGTTAACTTGAAGGTGTCGCAACAGTTGAGGCTGTGTGCTACACTGGGATTAGAGTTAATCCTTAGGTTTACAAAGAGTTTTGTAAATGCTGTTTTTGGCTCATTGAATTTTAGTGGAAGTTTGGGAAAATCCTACTGAGTAGTAGGTCATGGGTTTTTCACCTTTTGAGACAGGTATTTTCTACGATTTTATTTTCTATATTTTAATTCTGCAAACAGTAGAAGTTAGAACACCTAGGAAAACCAGGTTCTTCTAGTGCGAAAATTAGGTACCACACAAATCACCCCCCTCTTGTGTGGTATTGACATTTGGAACATCAATTGGTATCAGAGCAAGTTATCCTTGAAGAGGCTACCACCTTAGGAGAAGATCAAAATGAGTGCACCACCTGGGAACTGGGAAGGGCAATCCACTGCCAGACCCCTACTTTTTAATGGTTTGTATTACTCTTGGTGGAAGAACAACATGAGAGATCATACCATAGGAGAAGACTATGAGCTTTAGGATACAGTCGCTGATGGTCCCCTAGCCACCACTAAGAAGAATACAGAAAAAATTGATGTGCCAAAAATAAGGGCTGATTGTACTGCTGGGGATTTGAGGAAATGGGAGAAAAATGCTAAAGCCAAGAAGTGGCTAGTGTGTGGTCTAGGACCAGATGAGTACAACAAGATCCAAAGTTGTACAACATCTAAAGAAATACGGGACACTCTTCAAGTGGCTCATAAAGGAACACCTCAAGTGAAAAGATCAAGAGGAACTCTTCTATACTCTCAATATGAAAATTTCACTATGAAGGAAGGAGAAACTATCCAGGAGATGTATACAATATTCACAACTCTGACTAATGAGCTTGAATCTCTCAGAAGGACCATCCTTGAAGAAGACATGGTTGAAAAGATTCTGACAAGAGTTTTGCCAGTCACTTGGGAAAGCAAGATCACTACCATTATGGAATCCAAGAATATTGCATTCTTCTAGCTGGATTAACAAATTGTGAACTTAACTGCCTATGAAATGAGAAGATAAACAATGAAGATAGATACTCCCAAAAAGGAGAGAATCTTAGCTCTCAGAATCACTGAAGGTGCAGATTTGGAAAATGATGAAGTAGCCATGATCACCAGGGATTTTAAGAAGTATCTAATGAAAGGAAAGGGTACTTTTAGAAGTACAAACTCTAAGGAAAGTCTGTAGTAGGGTGGGAGTTAGGTTCCTCCCAGAATTCTTGTTCCTTTTTCATCGCATTCGAATTGGTGGCCTATTGGCGCATGGTAGCATCATATGAGATTTTAACAACTTTTGGGATGGCTTATTGCCTGAGTAGTCATATCGGATGAGACGAGATCCCTTGATTTAGGATTCTGTGTAATCCAGCTATATGAGGCATATTATGGAAATAAGACCATATTGGGTTTAGAATGAGGTAAAGGTTTTGTTAGGAGTATAAACCTAATATTTTGTTGACTCGGTAGTTGATTATGAATGTTGGTACATCTCCTACGTCATGGCGGTATGGTAAAGGTTAGAGTAACACCTGTATATGTCATGGAGTGTAATGGGAGCATTAGATTAGTAAGATTTTGACTATGTTGATCAGACAAAGGTTATTGTGGCCCTACGAGTAGGTAATGCAAAGTGTGAATTCAAAAAAATTATGTAATGGTGTTTGAATACAACATGTAGTAATTTATATGGTGATCGTATGTTAGGATCAGGCCTAGCATTTAGTTTAGGATGTTAGAATTGGACTTTCAGGCGTAGCTGCTTGATTAAAAGAGAATATCTTCGAAATTAAATGAGCTAATTTGCTCAACTGAATTGTTATGGCACGGGAAGGTGCACGACATGCTAAATAGTGATTTCAGACTACTTCAGTGTAGTTTTTAGCACATTCGAGGATGATCGTCTCTTTAAGTGGGAGAAAATGTAATGACCTGACCGGTCCTTTTGAGCCCCAACGTATCATTCAGTAGTCTGAGGGCATGAGCAGTGACATTTCAGGTGTTATGACATGTACACGTGGTCAGAATTGAATTTCGGGAAGTCCAAAGTTGATTTGGAAAGAGAATTTCTATTTCGGAAGTTTAAAGTTGAAAGAATGAACTAAGATTGGAATTTTGAGTAAACAACCTCAGAATTGCGATTTGAAGGTTCCAGCAGGTTCGTATGATGATTTCGAACATGGGCATATGCGCGGATTGGGTTTTGTTTAACCCGGGAGCGTTTTGCACCTATTGTGGAAGTTAACAGTTTGGAAGAAATTTCTTAAGTTTTACTTGAAGTGTATTTCAGTGTTATCGATGTCTATTTGGGATTTCGAGACTATGAATAGCTCTATATGGTTATTTTGGAGTTGGGTGCATGATCGGAAATGAATACGGATGTACGTAGGTCATTTTGAAGCCATTTGGCTAAAGATAAAAATTTAAAGGTTTTTGGGAAGTTTGACAGGAGGTTGACTTTTTGATATTGGGGTCAGAATCCAATTCCGAAGGTTGGATACGTCCGTAATGTTGAATATGATTTGTGTGCAATATTTAAGGTCAATCGGACGTGATTAGATAGGTTTAAACATCGAAAGTACAAGTTTGAAATTCTAAAGTTCATAAAGCTTGAATTGGGGTGTAATTCATGATTTTAGTGTTGTTTGATACGATTTGAATCCTCAAGCAAGTCCGTAACGTGTTTTGGGATTGGTTGGTATGTTTGGTTGGGGTCCCGGGATCCTTGGGTGGATTCTGAATGGTTAACGGATCGATTTTCACCTTGTGAGGATTGATGGTTTTCTGGTATAAGTGCAACAGGTTTTTACTCTATGCGATCGCATGAGGAGTTCTGCAATCGCATTGAGCAAGAGAGAGGGAGCTGGAACTTTGGCCTATGCTGTCGCAGGAGGTGCAATGCGATCGCATAGGAGGAAGGCTGGACCTTATGCGATCGCATGTCCATTTATGCGATCACATAGTGCAAATTTGGGAGGCATCATAGTTGTCCTATTCGATTGTGGGGCACTATATGCGATTGCATAGGAGGATATTCTGGGCAGCGTTATTTTAAAAATGGGTGTTGGTTCATTTCACTTCATTTTTCTTCCATGAGAGCTGATTTGGAGAAACGTTTGAGTGTCATTTTCATCACCAAGCATTAGATACGTGATTTCTAATGGTTGTGAGTTAAATACAAGTTTATATACGGATTTAGACATCGAAATTAATATAAATTTGAGGTTTTGGTGGAAAACCTAACAATTTGCATTTCTTTGAATTTGACCACGATATTGAGTTTAAATTTAGTAAATGTTATATATTTGAGTTCCCAAAGTCATGGGTAATCTTTAACTTAGAGAAATTTTGAATTCCGGGCACGTGGGCCCCAGGGCATTTTTGTCAACTTTTCGATCGAAGTTGGGAATTGCTATAATTTAGATTGTAATGAATAATTGAGCATATATTAATGGATTTGCGTAACCATTGGCTAGTTTTGGAGTGTTGTGCATCAAGTAGAGTCTTCAGAAGGGCGTGGAATGCTGGTTATGAGTGTTCGGAGTGAGGTGAGTCTCCTTTCGAACCTTGTAAGAGAGAATTGTCCCCATAGGTGAAATAATTGATTATGTGCTCCTATATGTGGGGGGCTACGTACATACGAGGTGACGAGAGTCCGTACGTAGCTACTGTTATGCTATTGTTCGGGTAGTTAGGACCCATAAGTATTTTATACTTGGATTAATTATGAGTCCATTAATAACTTGGATTGTTTAAATCACCTTTGACTAGTAAATAAATTTATAAAGAGATTAAACATCATTTTCCTGAATTGTTAAACAAAAATTGCCTTAATTGGATAAATAGTCCCAATAAATTCTTAATTGGCTATTTGAGCAGGTAATTTATGTGTACCTGTGTCGCATGCGTGATTCGCGTGCAGGGTGTGTGTTTATTTATGAAACAGTCCAAACGCCACGGCAGATTAAATAGATGCATCTATTGGTTCGGGCTGCTCGACCCTCGGCAGTGTACAGTTTACATTCCAGTTGGATCGGGCCGTCACCTCGGTGTGATTTGCGCATGTTATTTGTCGTTTGAAAATTTTAAAATGTGAAATTTGCCCTTCGTGGCTTGAGAAAAATTGATAAGATAATAAAGAATAAACCTTGGAAGCCCTTGATTAATTGTTGAAGGTGTTTACCTATTTTCTGGCTTCACGAATTAGAACTACTATATATATATATTCATGATTATCCTCCCGTTTATAGAATATTGTTAATTGACCTCTAGTGAGTTTCGAAGTTGGTCATTTCGTCTCTACTTCTTCGAGATTAGGCGTGATACTCATTAAGTACACGTTGATTACGTACTCATACCATACTTCTGTTTATTTTTGTTGCACACGTATATATACCTGTAGCAGCCTACTGGACATAGCAACACAGATGACTCTGGGACTAGGTGAGTTGCATTGTTCGAGATGACCCGCAACTAGTGTAGTTCCTTTCAGCATTTTTATTATTTATTTTCTAACCACTGTATTTCAGACAGATGTTGTATTTTATTTTCCTTATCGATAATTGCTCATGCACCTGTGACACCGGGTTTCTGGGATGGTTTTCAAAGGATTTGTACTAATTGTTATTATTTAATTTGAATTCGAGTAGTGATCCTATATTCATGAAAAATGGAAGGAAAAACCTTAGATTTTCAAAAGTATTAAAAGAGAATTTAATTGATAATTTAGTTGGCTTGCCTAACAGAGGTGTCCGGCACCACCACGACCCTTAGTGGATTTTGGGTCGTGACAGTTGTATTATGATAGAGTTAATGAATTACATTAATTCATCACTAGGTTATAAGTCAATAAATCAATTATATCATATTAATTGATATAAGTCGAGACGTTTTATTTTTATTATTGAAAGATGCATCTGAGTAGGCTATAAGTCGATGAATCAATTTACAAGTGTACCAATACCTAAAAGAATCCGACCATGTATTCCGAGTACTTCATGTTCTTATATATATATATATATATATATATATATATATATATATATATATATATATATATATATATATATATATATATATATATATATATATATATATATATATATAACACGCTTTGTTAACTACATATATAGCATGTTAGAGTATATTTTACGGTTTTCATCCCTTGTATTACAAAACTGTAAACGGATTATATTTATATTATTTGGATAGTAAATACAAAAGTAATTTTTAATTTAGACCAATGTTGACCTGAAAAGAGACCAACTTTGGTCGCTAATTATCCAGAAATTAAATTTAGCGACCAAATGTGGTTGCCAAATTTAAATCAAATTTATATATATATATTATATAATATTTAAAATAATAATATAATTGCTAAACGTTAGAAATGGGTCCTAGATTAACAACCAAAGTTGGTCTCTATCTGCTTCCCCTTTCATAAGCGACCAACATTGGTCGCTAAATTTGAATTATATTTATTTATATTTTATAATATTTTTAAATTATAATATAATTATTAAAATTTTATAATTGTGTCCTAGATTAGTGATCAAAGTTGGTCCTCTATCTGCTTCCCTTTTCTTAAGCGACCAACTTTGGTCACTAATTTTAAATTAAATTTATTTATACTTTATCATTTTTTAAAATAATAATATAATTATTAAAATTTTATAACTGGGTCCCACTTTAGCGACCAAAGTTGATAGTTGGTAGCTAATTTCAGTATTTTTTGACCAAGCAAGTCTCACTACTAGAAATTAGTCCTATGGTGACGGTTCCAAAACCGTTGCAGTAGAAATGGAAACCGCTGTCTTAGAGTTATTGCGACGGTTTTGAAGCAGCTACAACAGGCATCGTCGCAATAGAGATATAGGGACAGTTATTTATAATGGTTTCATAACTGATGCATAAGATAGCCTATTGCAACGATTATTCAATGAATTATATTGCGACGATTCTCCCACTTTATAGAACGGTTAAAAACTGTTGCAATAGTGTTCATTAGAAACTGTAGGTCAAGCTATTGCGACAGTTATGTTATACTATTGCAACGGTTCCTTTTGGCTTATGCGAATGGGGCTCATGCTATTGCAATAGTTATAGTGATATACTGCAACGTTTTTTGTTTTGGGCTACTGCAACACCTATCATAACTTTATTGCAACAGTTATACAAACCAACAATATATAACATACCTTGAAATATATATAATTTACGAGAAAAATTTACTTTTAAACAAAATCAGAATCCACAATAGGTGTAATATCCATAAAAGCAAAATATTTAACAATATTTGCTAGTGAATTGGAATACATAAGTTTCCCAAGTGTACAAAAATAAAATATTTCTAGTTATTTCATGAATCAACCTAATACTCCTAAGTAAGATCTTCAGCATTTTGGTCGCCTACTTCAAGTTCTCCACCTGCAAATAATCAAAAAACAAATAATTTAGCAAAAGTTCTATAAAAGGATTTCATTTGAAGACATGTATATTAATGTCATGACACATTGCTCTCACCAAATAAAGCAGATTAGAGGAAATATTTTCCAATTATGAAGAAACTGAATATGAATATGCAATTCTCCAAGCAGTAAGCGGAGTTGCCCCTGCTTTTCAAATTATATCATAAAGCAAAGCATGATAAGCTGAGTGGCACCACCACCCATATTCCCCCATCCAGCTGCAGTTCCATTAACAAGTCCAATAATTTGACTATTAAACATCGTACTCATCCAATATTGACACGACACAAATGTCGCAAGTGAAAATCCTTTCATGAATCTAACAGCAACGTAGCCACCAGTCGAAGACATGAAAGACACGCTAAAAATAGTCGGGGCTGTTAACATTATGAGAAATGCACATCCAGCCAGCTTCACCATTCAGGTTCTATGATATATTTTCTTTTAAGTTGTAAGAAGCCAAGAATCTGTACTAATTTTATACCACATCCATTTTTGATTTCTATTTTCCAGTCCCAAAATATCATGTTACGTCCACTATTTGTTTCTAATCTCAGCCGAATGGCTTCGTGCTGATGTACACGGATCTTACTATTTATGACTAACTCCATGACGATTGCAATATAGATGTTTTCCCTTTTACAACCGATCATCTCAGATTTCAGCTCTTGGAGCGGTTTCGTCCTTCGGCCAGTTATGACCAAAGAAAAAGGTTCCGGTGCAAGTGGAAGTTGAGTACGGTTCTTGTGCTTTTGGTCTCCCCTCGGCTAGGATTTGGAGGGATCTGTCGACAGAGCTCCACGATCTCTGCAGTCCGATGCCATCATAAACCCAAACCCTTTGCAACTTTCTACATTTTGCTCAATTTTAATGGCATCAACTAGCAAAATGCCTAGCACTTCTGAGGATAATCTAGAAGAGGAGGTATTTTTCCTATGCCTCGTACATTTGTTTTATTAACTATCATTGTTAACATCACTATAATATTTAGTCGAACAAATCATGATGTCAGGCACAGCATCAGAGAGCTATATAGTATGGAGATATTGTTAGATCGACAATAATGTTGCAAGGCATGTTCAATTTTCTTAAAAGTGCTGAACATCAGAGAGCTATGCTTCATGATGGAGAATTAAGACCATACCAGCTGGAGGGACTCCAGTGGATGTTGTCTTTTTTTAATAACAATTTAAATAGAATTTTAGCGGATGAAATGTGTCTCGGCAAGACGATCCAGACAATTTCTTTAATTGCTTATCTTATTGAAAACAAGGGTGTAACTGGTCCCTATTTGATTGTGGCTCCAAAAGCTGTACTACCTAATTGGATTACTGAATTCTCTACATGGGCTCCCAGGTATGCACTGTGCATCACATTTCATGGGACAACAGAACCGACAACAATAGCACCAACGTATCACAAAAATTTGCCAATACGCAGAAACAAATTCTGCCAGCACACAGAAACACACGCATAAGTAAATTCTGCCAGCACGCAAAACACACACATGCAGAACTTAACTCAACATACGCAGAAAAAACTTTTGCTAGCATTTTGGGCAGAAAATGGAAAATTGGGCATAATCTTTATATAAAAAATTCGCCAGCATTTCGGCGCTATTTGGACGTTTAAAAATAAAAAGAAGAAGGAGAAGAAGAATCAATAGCAACAGTAAAATTTAGTATATATATTAACAAATATCAGCAGCTCTAAAGTTGCAAAAATAAAATTTTTAGCCTGGGAATAAAGTGATGCTAACCTTGATTGTTGCTACCTGTAGATGGTCGACGGATCACTTGATTAGCAGCTTGTGGTGCAGAGTTAGCTTCTCCTGGCGATGAAACAAACAATGTTGCTAGAACGTTTGGATTAATTAATCTGGCACGCTGAAGTTGAGCAATTACATCTGCAGTAATTTCTTGTCGCATAGTTCTCTTTTGCTCCTTCATTTGTTCCTCCATCTTTCGAATCCTTTCTTGCATTTCTTGCACTGTATCATTTGTGGCATTTGAAGTCGTTATGAAATAGCCTACTTTTCCTTTCAAAGTAGTCTTTGTAACAGCCCGTCCATATAATCTTAAACGTCCCGGATGTTCAGGACCCATGACAGATGAAAATGCATCAACAGACTGACTGCCATCTACACTTTGTTGTGTTTCAATTTTTTCCATTTCAGCCTAACAAAGCAAATTCAACAAAAGAATTAAAGTAAATAAAAAAATAAGGAAGAACAATAAATAAAATGATCTCATCTAAAACTTGCATATAGATAATATTCCTACAATTTTACTAGTTGTATTTTTCGTTCGAGTCCTTGTACACACGCCCACACGCCCACGTTTTCTGGCTCTTGTGGTCACAAACATCTCCTTAAGTGATACAGATTCCTTTGTTTTTCTTAGTTGCACGAAAATGTATATAAGAGATCTTTAAAAAATATAATAGATATAATAATAAATAATAGTACACACCAATTCATTACGGATTAAAGCAAAACTTGTTTTTCCAGCAATGTGTGGATCAGTCAACTTTTTTCGATTCTCCTTGTTGATTTCGGATGATTTCTGCAAAGCACCAGTTCTACTAAGTTGATGGCTTAATAAAAATATATGCAGAATATATGATACTTGTACCTGCAGTTTATCAGAACTCCAATATTTCAGAAGCTCTTTAAACTGATATTCCGGTATATAATCAGGCCTTTTTGCCATTCGAACTTCATATTTTGATAGGCATCATAATGATCTTTCTTCAGTTGACTTTTATGCCTTCTCCAAGCATTTCCAATTGAAAATAAATTCCATATTTTTGTAGCATCAGGAATATCATACTTCAACTATAATTTGATTTCATTTTATTAGCAGAAATGATAACATACTGTTAAGAAATAACTGAACATTCGGATCGGAACTTCAAACCTTGGTATATGTCCATAAATCATCTTTTGCATCCATTTTCCTCCAATCCAATATATCCAGCGGGCAAAGAGTTGCAGTCCTTGCCAATGTACCGATGAAGCTACCAAACTCTCTTACATCTTCTTTAGTAGGACCAATGGGCTGATTCAAATTGTTAAGTGTGATCACCTTACGCGTCTTTCGACTATGGACACTACGCATTTGTGTCCTGCCTCTTTTTTTTTTGAGTTGCAGGACCAGAAGCTACAACAAAATATTAAAAATCAGAGATGATGGATGAATTTAGTAAGATTCTAAGTTATGTAGACTTACCTTGTTCTTCATATCGCCCATTAGCTGTAGGAGTGGTAGAATCTATTTGGATCTGCTGATCTACAATGTGCCCCTCTACAATGTGACCCTCTACAAATTGCTCCTCTACATGTCGTTCATTTGCTTCAGATTGTTCTCCTATTGTTGGTTGTTCTTCAATTAGTTTTAGCAGATGCTCTTTCTCTGACCGTATAGCTTGAGCGGTTTCTTTTGTTGTCAATGACATTCTCCTTTTTTTTGCCAAACATGATAAACTTCCACCTTGAACATATGACGGGGTTTTTCCTTTTTTATTTTTTCTTGAAGTCCCTTCTTGACCCATGACAAACAGATCCTGTATGAATATGATTGAGGAAATTAAACTAGTTAGCATTCAAAATAGATGATAGTGCCTGTTTATCTATATTAACCTTACAAGCAAAAACCCAGCAGAATCATTTTCTATTTCTTACCTCTTTTAATGACTGTACTACAAACTTAGTATCACTGTGTTACTTGGGATATTGTTACAATAATTACATGTTGGAGGTGGAACTATTAATGTACCTGGTAAAGGGTTGCCATCTTTTGTTTTCTACTTCGATGAAATATTAAGTTCAATGAAATAGATAGTCTCTTTGCCTTATATTATTTTCTTGCTTTGTGGGGGAGGTGGAATTCTTAAGATCGTCTGCCATTGTGTTCTTTACGAAATCAAGTGTGCATGTATGAAGGGAAAGAGAGAGGGAGGCACACTCATCCTAGCAGATTTCTAAGATTTAATTGTTGGATAGGTTTGCCTTCATATTTTAATTTACATAACTTCTGAACTATTTGTGCAGCATGAGCCAGAATTTAGGCCACCAATGTCAGAAGTTGTTCAGGACCTTATTCAAATGATAAGAAGAGAACCTCACAATAGATCGGATGGCGAATTATGATTTGACTTAGACATTCATGCTGGGAATTCAGCTGGTTAGTACCTAACAAGAATTGAAGATTATTTGTTTTGTGAAGCACTCATAAATATGCACCAACAGTCACAACTTTCAGCATAGAACTATTTGAATCTGTTACAAAGTGCATTCTTATATAGCATGTCAAACTGATTCTTTTTCCTGGGGCTGTCATTCTACAGTCCATATTCTTCCATATTTGAAACTGGTAGAAATTCAAGAATCAATAAATGGTGTAATCAGATAAACGATTTATCTGTAATGTAAACGAGAATCATCTTAGTAATAAACTAACAAAAGGAACTTTTGCGCTGATTTGGGTACAGGAAAAACATGAACGTAGTTAGTTAAAGTACAAGGATGAAATGATCCTAGGAATGGATCAATATATAAAAGTAAACACTTAACAAGTTAAAATCATTGAGCCATAGCTTCTGTATATGGTGGTGCAGAAACCTATTGGTTGGAGAGTTCTCGGTAAAATGTAATGGATAAGGCACATCGTAAGTACCAAAGGCTTTAGTAAAAAAACACTTTATTTCCTGAGGTCAATGACAAAGCTAGTGCAGATTTAAGAAGCAACCAGGAAAATTTCAGTTTTGGTAGAAAAATGACACAAGTACACAAAAAGCTTAGCAAGAAGTAGTCCATCTTACTATTGCTTAGCATTCTAAGTAAAAGAAAGACGAAAGACATCCAAGAGTAATGCTAAAGCAATAACTTATACTTCCTCCTATTTATTCTGTCACAGTGTCTGCAATTTTATTCGACTTCCACAATTTTGTCAATGATGAGGAAAGAGAGTATTAACATAGTGGTTGAAAAGAGAACTACAAGAAGGTGGCATCTCATCCGAATGATAACTACTACAAGACTCCCTCAATACCTACACAGGAATACAATATGTCATCTTTTCCAAAGAATGACTACTACAAGAAACAATCCATTCCAAAAAATAACTATAAGAAGGTGCCATTTCTTCCAAAACATAACTACTACAAGCTACCGTTAATGTCTAAACAGGAATACAAGGCACCATCTTTGCCAACGAATGACTACTACAAGAAACCATCAGTTCCAAGATATAACTACAAGAAGATGCCATCTCTTCCAAAAGATAACTACTACAAGATACCCTCAATGACTAAGCATGAATACGAGGTTCCATTTTTTTAACTAAAGTCGATTAAAATTGCAGACATATATTTCACTAACAGTAACTGGCAAATCAACTGATATTCAAGGATAGAGCATGTGATATTTCAAGCTACTTCAGTTTTGAAAAAGTTACCTTAATCATCACGGCGTAACCAATCTAGTTATTGATAAGTAACAATGAAACAGTAACAGATCGAGATACAAACAAATATAGAAATGCATATGTGCATGTGTATGTTCAAGTAACAATAAATGACTTGAAAAAGAAATTTTGTGCCACTTACTTGAAAGAGAAACTTTATGCAACTTACTTGAATCTATGAGCAGTAACAACAGCTGGTATAAAACCTGTAAAATTGAAGCAATTCAATATAGAGCTGTAAGGAAAAAACAAATGCAAAAAGTCTAAAAGCATACAAATAAGAAAAACAATCACATAATATTTAAAAATGGCATTATTACTTACTAAAAAACAACGACGACTATATATTTAAAGAAGTTCAAAAGATCATTTATCAATCATCAGCCTCCATCCAATCCCAATCAGTATCATCATACTCATCCTCCTCTTCCGATGTTTCCATATTTGTATCTTGTGATTGAGAAGGCATATCAAAGATATCAGCAGGTATATCTTCTCTCGACCATCTGGCATCCACGTCGAGTAACATATTTGATGATCCAATATCATCATTTGGTTCTCTCCAAAATGTGTCTCCAATATTAGGACAATTCTCTTCTTCCAAATCATACAAATCAACAGGGAATTTATTTCTTGCATAATAAACATCTTTCTCAATTGGATCCTCCACATAAAAAACTTGATGTACTTGAGATGCTAGTACAAAAGTATCATTTGTACTGCATTTTTTGTTGAAGTACACCCGCGTTAATCCATATCCATCAACTTCATTATGAAACCAATCACATCTAAATAGTACAACACTAAAACAGTCCCAATAATCAATTTCAATTATGTCCTGAATAGCTCCATAGTAGATAATTGTTCCACCGATGGGATTTTGGTCCATAGCACTAGCAAAACTATCTGTTGTTGCTAACAAAGTCACTCCATTATTCCGAGTCTTGAAAGGATCATCTCGTTCCATTGTATGAAATCGATATCCATTAATGAAATAGGCAGTATATCTTTTAGCCACTGTGTTAGGCCCTTTAGCTAGCCATCTTAAATGATTGGGCACCTCAACATTTTTAACTTTCTATCAAAGCCAATTTTCAAATTCTCGACTATGAATTCGTGCTTTTACCCATGCATTTCCTTTAGTATGATTGTCAATGAAATTCTTATGTTCCCTGTAAGTATAAATATAAAATTTTATCATTAGACCATAGGAGATACTGTTTAAAAATCTTATCATGAAAAAAATAAAGTTTAAACTATAAATGACAGTTATATATTTTATCTTACTTGATAAATGCCTCAACTTGTTCATCTCCAGTATTGAACAAAACATATCGATGTGCTTCAGACCATAACTGTAAACCCATGTCAAAAGTCTTGCCTTTCCTTTTATTCTTACTTCCGATTGGATGGCCTATATTGGGAAATATAGGTTAAGAATCATCTCCCTCAATGCCTTCATCATCTTCAGTTTGATAGCGATTGAATCTTGTTTTCACCCCATCATGTAAGTATCTCGAACAAAAATTCAAGCACTCTTCTGCCAAAAATCCCTCTTCTATTGATGCTTCTAGATGAGTTTGATTACGAACAAATGCTTTGTACTTACACAGGTTTCTCTCCAAGGGATACATCCAACGCAAATGAATCGGACCGCCAAGCTTAATTTCATTCTCTAAATGGATAGGCAAATGTGTCATTATATCAAAAAAGGTTGGCGGGGAAAATTGCTTCGAGGTCACATTGTATATCTATAATTTCAGACTGTATTTTATCAAGATCACTTTGCCTTATAACCTTACTACATATGCTTCTAAAATAATT
This sequence comes from Nicotiana noctiflora, assembly GCA_032618575.1. NCBI lineage: Eukaryota > Viridiplantae > Streptophyta > Magnoliopsida > Solanales > Solanaceae > Nicotiana > Nicotiana noctiflora. Next base: position 28,037 of record JASVEL010000370.1, on the reverse strand, counting down.
TCCCAACCTAATCAAGGCCAAAGAGACATTCTTGGGTAATACTTTTATAACCGCAACTTGGAGCAAGTAATGCATTATGAAATGAGCATCATGGCTCTTGTATCCCGATATTTTCATCTCCTCCACTTGCACTCGGTGTGATATATTTGATGCACACTCTTTTGGTAATTTGGCATTCTTTAAGACGGTGCAAAATAATCTTTTTTCTTCCGGTTTCATGGAGTAACAAGCTTTAGCTAGATGAACTTTCCCATTTTTATCATCTTTTAAGGGTTGAAGCTCCTTGCGTATCCCCATTTCTTGCAAGTCATAGTGACAATTTACATGATCCTTGGACTTTCCAGGTATATCTAACAAAGTCCCAAGCAAACTATCACATATGTTCTTCTCTATATGCATCATGTCAAGATTGTGCCTCAATTTATTATGTGCCCAATATGGCAATTCAAAAAAAGATGGATCTTTTCTTCCACGGACCGTCATTATGCCGAGGCCTTTTCTTTTGGCCTTTTCCAAAGATATTATTGAATTCACGTAGTTCTTCGAGCACTTCTACCCCCGATAAGGGAGTAAGCATGGCTTGATGCTCCTCTTCACCATTGAATGATTTCTTATCTCTCCGTAATGGATGATCATGCGGTAAAAATGTCCGATGCCCCAAATAACACATCTTACGACTATGTTTGAGATATTGAGAGAAAGTATCATAATTACAAGTGGGGCATGCCCATCTCCCTTTGGTGCTCCATCCGGAAAGCATTGATAATGCTGAAAAATCACTAACTGTCCACAATAAGGCTGCACGCATTAAAAATGTTTGGTTAGTTTCAGCATCATATGTTTCTACTCCCTTTTCCCACAACTCCTTCAAATCAGCAATTAGTGGTTGTAGATACACATCTATATCCTTTCCTGGATAGGATGGACCTGGAATGATCATTGACAATATTATATACTCCGGCTTCATACAAATCCATGGTGATAAATTATAGTTCATTAACATGACTGGCCATGTACTATGAGAAATGCCCATGGTTCGAAATGGGTTAAAACCATCACTTGAAAGACCCAATCTAACATTACGGGGATCTTTAGAGAAGTCCGGGTGCAACAAGTCAAAATCCTTCCATGCTTGCCCATCAGCAGGATGTCTTATATTTTCATTTTTGGGTCGTTCAGTAGCATGCCATCTCATTGCTACAGCTGTTTCAGAACACATGAATATTCTCTGAAGCCTAGGCTTTAAAGGAAAGTACCTTAAAACCTTTGTAGCAACTTTGGTATTCCTATTAGTCAAGACATCACACACATTCTTCCATCTAGAAGATCCACACACAGAGCAATTATCTGCCTTCTCATCCTCATTCCAAAATAACATGCAATCATTAGGGCATGCATGTATTTTATCATAATGAAGGCCCAAATCTTTTACATTTTTTGCCTTGTGAAAAGACTCAGGTAACTTAGCAAATGAAAATGCCTCTTTTAACAAGTCTAACAAGTTAGAAAATGCCACATTACTCAACCTATGAATGCATTTAAACAACAACAACCGAATGGTGAAATCCAGTTTAGAGAAACTTTCACACCCTGGATACAACTCTTGTTTCCCTTCTTCCACTAATTTAAAAAATCTCTTTGCATCTTCAGATGGTCCCTCTTTCACTCCTTCATGGCTCATGTCACCTTCTACATTTCTAAAAGTATCATGAAGCAGACCATCAATATCGTCATGCATATCGGAACCATCATCATCATTGGTTGGATGTGGCAAATCTCTCGAGGAAAACCCTTCTCCATGAAAAATCCATTCCGTGTATCCATGTGTAAACCCATAAGCAACTAAGTGATCCTCCATTACATTTCTATAATGCCAATAACGATTAAAGCATTTTTTACAGGGGCATAATATTTCATTTCCTTGGGAAGATCGTTGAAACGCTCTATTAATAAAATCATTTACTCCACGAATATAATCATCGCTGGATCGTCGAAGACCCATCCAACTTTTATCTCCATTACTCATTGAATATCCTATGAGACACATACAAAAGTAAATTAACAATTAGTAATCCTTATTCCAATAAGCTACAATTGTAGCATTTATGTGATTTTGGATCAGTAAACCATTTAATAATTACTTCCCACTATTCCAAACAAATTATAAATATTTATTGCAAAGCTGGAAGCCACAAGGTGTAATTACAAGTGATGTAGAAAGATCAAATCCTTTCTTCAATTCTATTGCTTTAGTTGTGATTGCAGCTATCGTAACAATGGCAGATTCACAACCCTCCCTTGAAGCCAAAGTTCATAAAGTATACACTGAGAAACATGAGGATCTAGAAGCCGAGGACTATCATATCAAAACCCTAACTTTGTGTTCTTGGAAACTTTGAATATTTTTCCAGTTTTGAATTACAAATTCAGTGCCTAATTGAAGGAAAAAAGAGTACAATCGTATATAACTAACACCAGAAACAACAGTATATCACAAATATGCGTCTATGTAGCTATTTTCAATCATCAAATAAGATACAACCACTGAATGAACAAATAAAATCCAAAAATTTCATTCATTTTGCTGTGAACAGATCATTCTACTTGGATCCAATGTTTGCACAATGACATAATTACCTGAGCATAGGTCTTTAAATTCCTTTGAACCACGGACGAAGTGTACTTCGGAAAGCCGATAGAGAACTGCTAATAGAAGTAAACATCAATTTAATCAGGACAATGAAAACCAAGCAGGATGAACAGCATAAACATGAAGAAATAATAATGTGGCTGTTCAGATGGCCATAAACTGAAATTGTTTAAAGCTTTTTATTTAAGCTTTTCTTCTTTCTTCTTTAATTTTATTTTTTTCCTCTTTTCTTTAACAAGGAAATGGCCTCGACGTATAATAATATGAAGAAACAACACTCAATTTTGCTCTGTTTCTTCTTCATTTTAAGCCATTTTGCCTTAAATGTCAAGCCAGTTTTGGCTCAAACTACATCTGCTGTTTTTGCTTGTAATGTTGCATAGAATCCTGCTGCCACTAGCTTTCCTCAATCTATTCTCACTTCTGCTGATTGTTAATGATGCCAACTTAATTTACACACAAACATAACTTCCAAGAACCTCAATTCCTTACTATTATTACTAATAGCGTAAGTAACTGATGTACAATTGTTTTCTTCTTGCATTTACACCAAAAAGGAAAAGATATTAGAAGTATTTGACATTTTAACTCTCGCCAAATATTAACTTCATCTAAAGGCATTTATCATGCTAACATAAGAGTTTTGAATGGTAGATGTTGTCACACCTCCCTTTTTACTACCCCGTACATGCGTAAGGTGTATAAATACACTTGTAGGGTATACCCCGACGCTCAATTACCCGAGACGGATAAAATAACGTAAGGGAAGGAGTTTTTCCAATTTAAGGACAATCGGTTCGGGATATATTTAGAGATTAATCAGAGTCGCCACTTGGGAATGACAATGGTGTCCCAAGTCACCGGTTAATCCCGAATCCGAGGAATTTTGACTCTTTGAAATGTCTGCGAAGCAGAGGTCCGGATAAGGAACTCTGTTAACCCGGGATAAGGTGTTAGGCACTCCCGGATTCCGTGGTTTTAGCACGGTCGCTCCACCGGCGTTCTTGACTTTCGTTTGACTCAATTATAAGTTTTAAACAACATATTGTGCTTTTACGTTAAATGTCATTTTTTAGGAACTTGCGACATTGCGGAAACACGCCTCGAGTCATACCGCAACCAGTACGCCTATGACTTTTGGTGTATTTCGGCTTTGCCGAGATTTGGATTTGAGTCGCACCAAGTGCACACTCGTTCATAGGAAGGTATATTAAAATCGTGCCTTAAAGTAATGTCTATCGGCTTTTAAATCTTTTGGGAGAAGCTATGGAATTAGTTATTAGCTTTCCCGGGTCTATTTTGTATTATATCATTACTAAATGGGGGCCCCGGTGTTATTCGGGCGAGGCTCGTCCCAATTTTCATTAAAGGATTCGATAATTGTATTTAACTATGTTTTCTACATTTGTTCTTTCCTTAATCGCATTGCTACACTATAGTAATCCAGGCCCATATGATTTCTTGTTTAATTGGGCCTAATCTTCTTTACATTTATACATTTTTGAACCATTTGGATACTCGAAGCCCAGGCTTTTCGACTTCTTCTTGCTGGCTTTGTCAAATTGATATAACGATTCGGGCTTATAATATACACTAAGCTTAATCTAAATAACAATTACAGTGATTGAAGTAAAAAGAACAGAGACACTCATTTGAAACAAAAAAAAAGCATTTTATTTATTCAGTAAAATATCAATACATCAATTCATATCATATCAATTACAAATCAATTACTGGTTTTCATATATCAGGACTAATAGGCTGCTTCTTATTGTACTAATGTTTGAAATCAATACTGAATCTGAGAAGGTGATTTACAGGGAAAACTTTGAAGAATTACTAACCTAATTAACTGTGAATCTGGACTAATTAATTGGCTATATTCATTATTACATTTCTAGCTAAACATTTTAACACTATAAACATGGTTCGAATTAAATTGCTTCAATATTCAGTTACCTCTTTCTATAGCCTGCTTTTATTTCTGATCATTGGATTTAGACTAACTATATTCATAATAGTTATACAACCTGATTGTTTCATGTTTCGACCTTAAGTATCTACGGGTGAATGATTCAAAAACTCATGCATAGTTATACTACTGATTCCTTCATGAAATTCATTATCAGATTATTAATATCGCCGGTATTACTAACTAACTTATGTTTTAAGTTTTCCTAATTAATCTAAGTGATAAGCTATCTATACTATATTACTACTATACTACTACATCATTACAGTGTTTTTGTGTTCAACTACTACAAACTATTACAATTAAGATACTAATTCAAAAAAAATGACAGAATAGATTAAAACGGGAGCTTCATTTCCACATTTCAACAATTACATCTTCATTGAATAGGACGTGTACCTGGATAGCAAAAGGAACCAATGAGTCTAAGGGAGAAGGATAAGAAACAGCAGTGACTCAATCAGCAATGCAACAGTAAGATGACTCCCAAATAAGCAAAGAGAACACAGCCACAATAAGAAGAACCCAACAACGATCAATCAAACAAAACCAGGCAAATAACCCAACAATCCGAGAGAGAAACCCAGGACTTTTACTATTGTATTGCTATTTTTAATCTCTGAAATTTTATGATGTAAAACTAGTAGAGAGTGAATTCAGAATTCTCAATGTTGGAACCCCCTTTTCAGCCCCTTTTAAGAGATATTTATAGCTAACCTTTAGGGCTGAATACTTGGGGAAGAAGTATGGGATTAATCCCACTTCCCCCCTCCTAAAATTATCCATTCTACACTTAAGTCCCATTTTCAGTTACCAAAACCCTTCCAGCATGTGCTGGAAGGTTCCAAAAGATTCCTTTTAGGGCCTTTTTACTAGTATGACCTTAGGGGTTAAAGATTTTTACAGATTTCCCATTTTTAGGAGACCATTATACCCCTAAATCTCTGCAAAATTGCAGAAATCAGGAGTATGAATGTCCCTATTACCCTCCTAAGTTCTTACTAGTTACTATTTTACCTTTTTAATTCCCAATTGTGCCCCTAAGGGCACTGCTGATTTACTAGCTTTGCCTAGGGCAGATTTTAACTTATTTTGAACCTATTTAACTAATAGCCAGCCCTGGTATTAGTATTTAAGGGCTGGCCAGTTTCATTTTTTAAGAACTATTTCAAATTTAGCCCCTTTTAAGTTAATTCCAGTCAATTAAGACCCATTTATTCCTAATTAAAGCTACTTGCAGGCATAGCCTGTTTTATTGTTATGTTAACCTATTTAAAAATTAGCCAGTCTCAAGTTGAGACTTAGCTTGGGCTATTAAAGCCATATACTGAACAGTTAGGCCCAAAACCTTTACAGGTTTGGCCACTTTGCTGTTCAGGGCTCAATATAGAGCCTGGGCTAGTCTGCATTTGCAGACATAGCCCTTTGCACAACCAGCCACTGTTAAACAGTGAGCTGTGTGTTAGGGCTCACAGAATTGGTCAACCTTTTGCAAGGTTAACCATTCTTAGGCCAATTATTTAATTAACAGCCTATTTTGTTCATTTTTAGCTAATTCCTATTTAAAAACTAACTAATTAACGAGGCCTAGCACTAGCAGCTATAGCCAATCCTCCTAAGCATAATAGACAATAACAGTGTTCATACTCAACATAAAACTATTGCAAACCTAGCCATTTTAACATGCAATTGCACACATAAACACATGAAACCAAAGATGTTTATCAATCAATCAGAATTCAGAAAAGGAGTTGGATAATGTTGAATTTTAATTAATCAGACTTACAAACTCAATTTCAAGTGGTACAGTGTTAATTAAACATTAAGCAGGCATGGGTTACAATCAATTTCATATTGAGTAATTCACTGGAAAGCCAAAAATCTACTTAGCAATCATGATTATAGGTACATAGACACTAAATTCTCACAAAATAGCTAACAAGGTTCAACTGGACATAAACACAATGGACAAGGTAATCATAAGCATGTTAATCAGAAATCATTCTTAAGTACTGACCCTAAAATCATGCTAAGCAAATAGAATGGGTAAAGCTAAGCAGAACAGACTCATGCATGAGAATAACAAACCAATCCTAATCCTGAAACTAATCATGAGAATAGACAGAGGACAAGAATCATTCAATCTAACAGAAGTTGTCTGATATCAACAAGAAGAAAAGGCCTAATACTAACAGAGGACAAAGACAGAGACACTTATAGACAAAAAGTGAAGAATGCACAGAAGTGATTCAATGTGAAGATGAGAAGATATCAGAGCATGTATGACAATAAAATAGAATTTATGTTATGAGAGTCAAAACAGATCAGACTATATGACTTAAAAATGAAGAGAAGAAGGGAATCAAAGCCACTTTAACCTATTAGAAGTAAAACACAACCTTGATCACACAGACAAAGGAATAAACACATAAGAGACGAGAGATAAAACAAAGATCAACAATAGTAAAGGCAAGATCTTTGAATTCAGAAGAAAGGGTCATGATAGATAGAATAGAGGAAACAAGTCAAAAACCAGAACAACAAAGAGAAACCCTAGCACTAACAGGCTTTTCGAATCACAGCAATGGGTAACCCAGAGATTGATATGGAAGATGAACAGGTTAAAGACATGAGGTGGTCATAAAGAAACAGACAAGAATATACAAGATGTGAAACAAGTAAAGATGAATCAGAAAAAGAAAAGAAGCAAAAGATAAGCAGAAAGATTCTAAAACTAACATATGAAGACTAATAAGAAATACGAAAGATATATCAAAAGCCAATAGAGACAAGTGACCCAAAAGAATGAACTACAGAAACATGAGATTAGGTCATAACAAACAAAACCACATCATGAACGGGTTAAAACATACTAAAACAGAGACAATAAGCAAAAAGGCGTGAAACGGAAAACAATGAAGAAGCCAAGATAAAAAATCTATTCCTAACATGCGAAGCATACGATCAGAGGAAACATATAGAAACATGCAAAACATAGATCAATCAAACAAATAAAAGCAAAAGAAAGAAAAATAACAAAAACAGGAGGGGGTACTTAGCTTGGCGGGGCCTGTCCCCCGAGCTTCCTATTCCCCTTTTCTTATTCTCTCTCAGACCCCCTCAGCCCCCTTTTCCTTGCTTCTTCTTCCTTATTCCGCTCTTTTTTTTTCATTTTTCTTTTCTGATTTTTCTTTTATGCTCAAAGACGAAACCTTTTGGGGTTTTTAGTTTGAAGGGGGGTATTTGGAAGGGTAAAGGACGGATCTTGTTTAGGGGTTGGGATTTCAGCCGCCGGAGTTAGGTTTCCGGCGACACTCTTTTGGATATTCGAAGAGTTTCAGGCTGATTCGAGGGAAACTACTAGGGTAGGGTGATAGATCAGGTCAAAAGGGATAGAACGGCATTGGTTTGGGGTGGTTTCTCGTTGTTTGGGTATTTTCCGGCTAAGTTCCGATGATCGGAGTTTGTCAGAGAGGGATCTGTTCTTGGGGTTTCAGGGGTCTTGGCTATGGTTTGAGGTGTAGAAGAAGGAGAGGAGGGTGATGGAGATGAAGAAGGGTGGCTGGAGACCACCGTGGAGGTGGTGGCCTCCATGGCCGGCGGTGTTGATGAAGATGATGAAGAAGAAGAGGGAGAGAGCAGAAGGCGGCTAGGGTTGATATTTTGGCAAAATGAAGCAGCTTATTCAGACACAAGCCTTTTATAGGCGATGTGTCACATGTAATCCAGACCGTCCATTTGATGGAGATCGACGGCTGTCGTTAGCGTTACTGAAACGACGCCGTTTGGACTCCTATGAGACCCAATTCATCTTCCATCAGATCAATTTGAATGAACGGCTGAGATTAAACTAATTATTTAATTAACTAGTTAATTTGATCAAGAAACTCTGGCCGTAGGATGCAACTCAATCGAACGGTGAGGATCAATTCTCAAAGGGTCGGACCAGCCAATTCCTTGGGCCAAAGCAGACTGGGCCACTTCCTTCAATTTTCTTGGCCCAAATCACTTATACCTAAACCATTTTTTTTGTATTTTCTGATTTTAATCAATTTTTATGTATTTTCTTTTATATATTTTTTTTTCTTTTATGGAAAATTATAAAACCTAGTTTCCTACCTACTCTAATTATCTAATATTTTTTTTTTTGCAATTTTCTACTATTTTTTCCTAATTTCCCCTACTTAACACTATTTTTGCTAATTTTTCTTAAAGTCTAACTAATTAAACTAACAAATTAATTACCTAGCCTATTTTTTTTTTTTTGATTTTTCTAATTTCTAATTATTCCAATTCACAAATTATAGCTAATTTCAAACAAGGCAAGTAATTGCACTCAAAAACATATTTATTTTAATTTTGGAATTATTTGCCTGGTGCAAAAATCACGTGCTCACAGCTGCCCCTCTTTGCTCGGGAACACGAAGAGTTTCAGTGCAAAGACAAGTGAGCAGTAATGAGAGATTTTTGCACATCGGCACATTCCGTGAAAGCATTTTTGAAAACCTTTTGACCGCACCTGCTTTAGAGGTTGCCTACATATCCTGGGCTAAACAGGAATCAGGTCAGTGTAGTTCGGGAAGGTCCGGCAGTTTTAAAAACTACCAGACTCACTGTTGCATTGACACTGTTGAGACCTGCTGACTTACTCCTTATTACACCGGGGGGGAAAATGTAAAATGAAGAAGCTATTCTAAGCTAAGATCCTACAATTACAATTGTTCCTAATCTAGCTTTTGCTCTTCTTCCCTTTCCAGTGATGCAGAATCTTCCTTTTTTGTTGATTTTCTTGTTTCCTTGATGACTCTCTTTTTTGTTGATTTTCTTGTTTTCTTGATCCCGAGCTGAACCTGCTCAAAACAAAACAACAAACTACCTTTTTTTTTCTTTTTCTGCCCCAGTGTGGGCTCTTTAATACATAAACCATGATGATGCGTTGCTACTGCCGTTATTGCTGGCTGACCCCTTATTACACCATGGTAAAAATAAAAGAAGCTAGCCTAAGCTACAGCCTATGAATTACAAAAATCCTATCTATGTCTTCCAACTTGTCTTTTTGTATTTTCTTGATCTTGTGTCTTGTATTCCTTGCAACGGCATTTTTGTTATTGCCTTCAACTTGTATCTTCGCTCCAATGGCATTCTTGTTATCGCCTTGAACATGTTCAACTTTTCACCGGCATTCCTGTTATTGCCTTGACTTGTTCAACCTCTTCAATATGAAATATTTCGTCCATTCTCCAGGTGGACCCCTGCTTGTGACTAAATAAACAACCAAAGAAAGATTTTTCTGCCCCAGTATGGTGACTGGGCACATCATGTTATTGAATGTCCGAATTTTCATCATTTTTTTTTCATTTTTTTTTCTTCTTTTCATATTTTTTTTATTTTTTTTCTTTTTCTTTTTCCTTTTTTTTTCTTTTTAAATGCAGATATGTATGAAATGCGATGCAGAAAAATATTCCCGTATTTGAAGGTGGGCACCTAACAGAAATTAAACGTGCAATGCAGAAATGTATTCCCGTATTAGAAGGTGGGCGCCTAACAGAAATTAAACGTGCAATGCGAATGCAGAAAAGTATTCCCGTATTAGAAGGTGGGCGCCTAACAGAAATTAAACGTGCAATGCGAATGCAGAAAAGTATTCCCGTATTAGAAGGTGGGCGCCTAACAGAAATTAAACGTGCAATGCGAATGCAGAAAATATTCCCTCAGCCTGAGGACTGGGGAGTGGATTTTAAAATATGTTACCTCCTCTTTTGGTATTTTCTTTTACCAACTTATCTCTTGCCTGTGAATTTCTCCACTTATTCGGCAGACTTTCTCTTTTTGGTATTTTAAGTTTTCCACATTGGTCACATTCACTTTAAAGTGATTAGTGACAATTTGTTCCTGCAAGAAACAAAATTTATTAGATATAAACTGCTGGCAACTGGCATCTGCCGTCCCCATTTCTTATTGCTTCCTTTGTTTTTGCTTTTTCATGTTGCATGGCTTTCAACTTCTTGTCCCTTGCAGACTCTTTTTGTATTTTCTCATTTCTCCATTTTTGTTTTGTTTTCTTTTTCTTTGGCCATGTTTGCCAAGCTTCTTTATTCCTTTCCCCAATCTTCCATTATTTCTGATCCAATGTTATTTCAACTTCCGTTCATCAGGAGCTGGTAGTTAGCTCTCAAAAGGGTAAACAATGAAATGCAGAAAAAATGAAAGAAAGGTAAGGGTATTTTGGAGAGATGACGGAACTTATCTGGGTATTTGCTGGCTGATTCCGCTGACCATGCCATGTATTTAAACTCTGACCCAGTTCGTTCCAATCATTATTCAGACTCCGAATTGCCTTTGACCCAAACCGATACTCTTTTTTTGTTGCCTTTTCCTCTTTTGATAGTCCTCACGATCGCCTTACGGTGCCTCGAAAGGTTTTCACCAATAAGACTCTCTCGTTTATTCTCTCAACCTCACAATCATCTCACAGTGCCGATTAAGGTTTTCACTGATGAGACTCTCTCATTTTTTTTATTTTTTTTCATTTTTCCTTTTTGGATTTTGTTTTCTGTTCCACGGGTATTGTCTGATACTTCGCTCCTCCTTCGTTGTATTCGTTATCATTTCAGAATCGATCAGAAGGTCTTTCTTTGGACTGTAACGTGGCTTTTGGACGAGTTAAGAAAGAAAGATATAAAGGCTCAAAATTTCAACGAGGGTTAAACATATTTACAACTCTCGAAATTATTAAAACATAACTTCTGCCCCAGTTTCAATATGTGGGGAATTTTAGATTTTTTCCTTTATTGTGACTGAACCTGAGAGAGGCTGCCTACGTACCCTTTCGGGATCAAGTCAGACGTAGTTCATCCAACTTCATAAGTTAGATGGATTTCTTTTCTTTTGACTTTTTCCCGATTTTTGTCTTTTTCTCTTTTCCTTTTTTTTTTCAACATTTTTTTTCATTTTTTTTTCATTTTTTGTTTTTTCATCATTTCAATCTTCATTCCGGCAATTGAGAACTTATTGCATTAGAGTGATTCCGAGAGAGGGATATGAAAGAATTCATTCATTAAGGCTCAAAGGGGTTAACAATGGATAAAGTGTTTGGATAGAGAATAAAATGCCTTCGTCATTTCAATTCCAAAATCACAACAAAATACAAAACATACAATTGAAAAGGAATCATACATAGTATCTTTTGACCGCATCTGAATTGATAGCAGTCTCTACGCACTTTCCTTCAACATCTGTTAAATATAATGCTCCATTGGACAATACCCGTGATACCACGAACGGTCCCTGCCAATTTGGTGCAAACTTGCCTTTTGCCTCTGCCCAATGTGGTAAGATACGCCTCAATACCGGTTGTCCAACTTCAAACTTTCGAGGTCGTACCTTCTTATTATATGCTCTGGCCATTCTCCGCTGATATAACTGTCCATGGCAGAACTGCGGCCAATCTCTTCTCATCAATCAAATTCAACTGTTCTAACCGGGCCTTTACCCATTCATCGTCATCTATCTCGGATTCGGCTATAATTCGCAATGACGGTATTTCTATTTCTGCGGGTATAACGGCCTCTGTTCCATACACCAGGGGTATAAGGTGTGGTTCCGATAGAAGTACGTACCGTCGTGCGGTAACCCATGAGAGCGAAAGGTAACTTTTCATGCCATTGCCTGGATCCCTCCACCATTTTTCGGAGAATCTTCTTGATGTTCTTATTTGCCGCTTCTACTGCACCATTTGCCTTCGGCCTGTAAGGTGTGGAATTACGGTGCGTGATCTTAAACCTTTCACAGACCTCCGCCATGAGATGACTGTTTAAATTGGCTCCATTGTCCGTGATAATCACTTTGGGGATTCCAAATCGGCATATGATATTCTCGTGCACAAAATCCACCACCGCTTTCTTCGTCACTGGCCTTGAATGTCTTAGCTTCGACCCACTTGGTGAAATAATCAATTGCAACTAGGATAAACCTGTGCCCATTAGAAGCGGCTGGATCTATTGGGCCGATGACATCCATGCCCCAAGCGACAAAGGGCCATGGTGCTGACATTGTGTGCAACTCATAAGGCGGGGAGTGGATCAGATCCCCATGTACCTGGCATTGATGGCATTTCTTTACATACCTGATACAATCACGTCTCCATCGTGAGCCAGTAGTACCCGGCTCTCAAGATCTTCTTTGCTAACACATATCCGCTCATGTGGGGTCCGCATACTCCAGCATGTACTTCAATCATAATTTCATCTGCTTGTTGTGCGTCCACACATCTCAATAAGCCCAAATCCGGTGTCCTTTTGTATACTACTCCTCCACTGAAGAAAAATCCATTGGCTAGACGCCTGATGGCTCTCTTCTGGTCTCCGGTGGCTTGCTCCGGGTATTTGCCAGCTTTCAAGTATTCTCTAATGTCATGATACCACGGCTCCCCATCTGACTCCTCTTCCACAACGAAGCAATAAGCATTCTGATCTCGGACTTGGATCTGGAGCGGATCTATATATGTCTTGTCCGGATGATGCAACATAGAGGACAATGTGGCCAAAGCATCTGCAATCTCATTGTGCATTCTCGGGATGTGCTTGAATTCTATAGACCGGAATCTTTGAGACAACTCGTGCAAACAATACCGATATGGTATCAATTTCAAATCTCGTGTCTCCCATTCCCCTTGAATTTGGTGTACCAAGAGATCCGAGTTACCCATGACCAAAATCTCTTGAATACCCATGTCAATGGCCATCCTTAATCCCAAGATGCATGCCTCATATTCGGCCATATTGTTGGTACAGAAAAATCGAAGCTGAGCTGTAACGGGATAGTGTTGACCCGTACTTGAAATGAGTACCGCTCCGATACCAACACCCCTACTGTTGACGGCTCTGTCAAAGTACATTTTCCATCCTGATCTCTCCTCTTGCTCCGGCTCCTCGACAAGCATTGCCTCTTCATCCGGGAAGTATGTTTTCAGTGGTTCATATTCATCATCCACCGGATTCTCGGCTAAGTGGTCCGCAATAGCTTGTGCCTTCATTGCCGTACGAGTTACATAGATAATGTCAAATTCTGTGAGCAGAATCTGCCATTTGGCCAATCTTCCCGTAGGCATAGGCTTCTGAAATATATACTTGAGAGGATCCAGCCGTGATATCAGGTACGTGGTGTATGCCGACAAATAATGCTTTAGCTTCTAAGCCACCCAAATCAATGCACAACAAGTTCTCTCCAGTTGGGTATACTTCACCTCGTAAGATGTAAACTTTTTGCTGAGGTAGTAGATGGCTTGTTCTTTCTTGCCTGTCTCATCATGTTGACCCAATACACAACCGAAAGAGTTATCTAGCACCGTCAAATACAAAATCAGAGGACGCCCTGGTTCTGGAGGTACTAACACCGGAGGATTAGCCAAATATTCTTTGATCTTGTCAAAGGCTTCCTGACACTCGTCGGTCCACTTCACTGCTGCATCTTTCTTCAGCAACTTGAAAATTGGCTCGCATGTTGATGTCAACTGAGCAATAAACCGACTAATGTAATTCAACCTTCCTAATAAGCTCATGACCTCCTTCTTGTTTTTCGGCGGAGGTAGACTTTGAATAGCCTTGATCTTTGACGGATCCAGTTCAATACCTCGCCGACTCACAATAAACCCCAGTAGTTTCCCTGAAGGCACTCCAAAAGCACACTTCGCCGGATTGAGCTTTAGATTGTACCTCCGGAGTCTTTGGAAGAACTTCCTCAAATCTTTCACATGATCAGGTTGTTTTCCGGACTTTATGATGACATCGTCCACATATACTTCAATTTCTCGATGCATCATATCATGAAACATCGTGGTCATTGCCCTCATGTAAGTTGCCCCGGCATTCTTCAATCCAAACGGCATTACCCTGTAACAGTACGTTCCCCAAGGTGTAATGAAGGCAGTTTTCTCAGCATCTTCTTCGTCCATCAGGATCTGGTGATAACCTGCATAACAGTCCACAAACGAACCGATCTCATGCTTGGCGCAATTATCGATCAATATATGAATGTTTGGCAATGGGAAGTCATCCTTCGGACTAGCTTTGTTGAGGTCTCTATAGTCTACACACACTCTGGTTTTGCCATCTTTCTTTGGGACCGGCACAACATTTGCCAACCAGGTGGGGTATTTGGTAACTCTTATGACCTTTGCCTCGAACTGCTTATTCACCTCTTCTTTTATCTTCACGCTAATGTCCGTTTTGAATTTTCTCAGCTTTTGTTTTACTGGCCGGCATTCCGAGTAGATAGGCAACTTGTGTACCACTAAATCTGTGCTAAGCCCGGGCATGTCATCATAGGACCAGGCAAAGATGTCCTTAAATTCATGTAACAACCTTATCAATTCATCCCTGAGGGGTGCCTCCAAATGCACACTAATCTTTGTTTCTCGGACATCATTTTCGCTCCCCAAGTTTACAGATTCCGTATCACTCAGATTCGGTTTGGGTTTTTCCTCGTATTGTTTCATGTCCTTACTTATTTCCTCCAGGGCTTCCTCATCCTCAAATTCTATTTCACTCTCTTCCTCGATTTCTTGTATAGTAGCGTGATTGTCAGAACTGGGTCTAGAATCCTTCACGCATGACATGGCATTGGAATCAACACATGCAAAACTGTACAAAAGGAAAAAGAAAAATAAGGCAAAAGTGAAGAAAAAGGAAAAACTGCATTTCATTAATAAAAGAAACGAACAATGTTCGGGGTACATGGTGATGATTTTTTTTCATGAGGGGAATGGGGAAAATAACAACTTTTGGGGAAGCAATGATGAAATTTTGAGCTAACTACCAAGACTCCTTCCTGATAAGGAAAGGAGTAGCTTCCCAATTGTTCAATGTGACTCTGGGCCCCACAAATTGCACGTCCATGTTGCTCGTGCCTTCCCCTGCTTCAATCGTATTCACCTCCCAGAACATTTTCTTAAAACCAAGCATTTCTTCATCAAGTTGGGTCTCAATGCACTTTGCTGCAGCAGATGGTTGATATTTTGTACCAGGCCCGATAAAGATGTCGGATAATTTGGGTATGGGTTTGGGCAAGGTCCAGTTTCTCTTGGCTTTAGAGGCTCTTTGGATATCGGCAAAGGTGGGTTTGAACCCTAAACCGAATGTACCTTTATTCTCCGGAAGCTGAACGGGTTGAGTGACCCCCTGCAGTGTTTTACCTAATCCCCTCCCCGGTGCAAATCCGTTTTTCAGCATTTCTCTGGCCACCATTACAGCAGTTGGTGCCAACATCGGGGTTGATAACTTTTCTCCTTCAGCAATTCTATTCACCTCAACAGCATCCGTCACTTGGTAGATCCAAGGTCCCCGATCCCCATCAGTACCATCAAAAGGTGCTACAACATTACAAGCATTTTCCTCTCCGTGTACAACAATCTCTTGCTGCTCCCATTCAAACTTGACCATCTGGTGTAGAGAAGATGGTACCGCTTTGGCCGCATGAATCCAGGGTCGACCTAACAGCAGGTTATATGATACGGCAATATCGAGCACCTGGAACTCCATCGTAAAATCAACGGGACCGATGGTCACTTCCAAAATAATATCTCCCAGCGTGTTCTTACCTCCGCCGTCAAACCCTCTCACATTGATACTGTTTCTCCGGATTCTGTCCGGGCTAATGTTCAGCTTCCCTAAGGTTGACAGCGGGCAAATGTTGGCACTCGATCCATTGTCAATCAGTACCCTGGTCACGACCGATTCTTCACTCTTTACTGTGAGGTACAATGCTTTATTGTGTTCAGTTCCTTCCACCGGCAGCTCCCTATCAGAGAAGGTGATCCTGTTAGACTCGAAAATTTTGCTAGTGATCTTCTCCAAGTGACACACTGAAATCTTCTCCGGAACATGAGCTTCATTTAGAATCTTCATAAGAGCCTTCCGATGCTCTTCTGAATGTATCAACAAAGATAACAAAGAAATCTGGGCCGGGGTTTTTCTTAGCTGTTCAACCACTGAGTATTCTTGCGACTTCATTTTCTTAAGAAATTCTTCTGCTTCCTCCTCCGACACTGGCTTTTTCAAATGACTTTCTTTCACCGCTTTCATCTTTCTCAGTTCCTCTGGAGCAAAACACCTTCCAGATCGTGTGAGTCCATGCGTTTCATTAATTTCTCCAGAAATCTCCTTTCCCTTGTAAACTACTGCTACCTTGTTATAGTTCCAAGGTACAGTTTTTGTACTTCACCACTGGCATTTGCACTACTGGTTTTATGATTATCGGCTCTGCACTTGCTCCTTTCACAGTCACAATCGTCTTTGCACCTGGAACTACCACCTTTAAACCTCCCATCACTACCGGCTTTGGTTTCTCAACAATTGCTTCCTCTTTCACAATTTCTTTCTCTAACTTGTCACTCGACTTTATCATCATGACGGCCTGAGATGGTTTTTGATTGCCATCACCCTGCACCAGTTCTATCATATTCGTTTCGTGGTGATTCGGCAATGGATTTTGGGTAATGTTTGGGGTTTCCGGGGCCTGAAATTCAATTTTCCTTTCATCGATAAGATCTTGAATGGCATTCTTTAATTGCCAGCATTTCTCAGTATCATGGCCCACCGTTCCTGAACAATATTCACATCTGACAGAAGTGTTAAGGTTCTTTGGGGGAGGATTTGGATTTTTTGGTGCGATTGGGCTCAACATCCCCAATTCTTTCAACCTGTGGAAAAGACTGGTATATGATTCTCCGAGAGGAGTGAATGTTTTTCTCGCTTTGTTTCTCCAATCAGCATCCGGCCTGGGTCTATTCTGGTTGCGGTAAGGTTTAGGGGTTGAGTATGTGTTTTGGGTGTGGTACACATTGTGTGGAGCTTGAGCTCTCCACACATGGGGTAGTGGTGGTGGGTAAGCTTGGGTTTGAGGGTGATGGTAATGTGGTACAGTTGGTGGGTATGGTGGTGGTGGTGGGTTATATGGGCTTGGTGTGTTGTAGGGGTTTGGCGGGTATGATGGTGGTGGTGGATTATATGGAGTTGGCGGGCTTGGTGGGTGTTGGCGGTAAGGTCTGGGTGGGTTATAATGTGGGTTGCGACTCCAAGACCTGCTTTCAATGGTTGATACTTCTTCTTTCTTCTTCTTTCCCATCACTCCTCCACTTCCACTCTGTATAGCTTGATTGGTGGCTTTGATAGCCGAAAAACTCATAATCTTGTTCGTCTTCAAACCCTCTTCTACAAAACTTCCCATTTTCACAACTTCGTTGAAACTTTTCCCGATTGCAGACACTAGATGGCCGTAGTACGTTGGCTCCAAAGCTTGCAAAAAACAGTCCACCATCTCACCTTCTTTCATTGGCGGATCCACTCTAGCGGCCTGTTCCCTCCATCTAAAACCGTATTCTCTAAAGCTCTCTCCTGGCTTTTTCTCCGGCTTGGTAAGGGATAACCTGTCGGGTATGATCTCCAAATTGTACTGAAAGTGACTAGCGAAAGCTTGCGCTAAGTCATCCCAGACGGACCATCTTGTATGGTCCTGTCGGGTATACCATTCCAGAGCTGATCCACTCAAACTTTGGCTGAAGTACGCCATCAACAATTCATCTCTTCCTCCCGCGCCTCTCATCTTGCTACGGTATCCTCTTAGATGAGCTACCGGATCCCCGTGTCCGTTGTACATGTCGAACTTTGGCAACTTAAATCCCGCAGGAAGCTGCACCTCAGGGAACAAACACAGGTCTTTGTAGGCTACACTTACTTGCCCTCCTAGCCCTTGCATGTTGCGGAAAGCATTCTCAAGACTTTTGACTTTCCGAGCCATCTCTTCCTGCCCGGCACTTGCTTCTATCATAGGAGCGTGAGACTCGTGTTGTCTGAAAGTCGGCTCCGGAGGGTAATAGTGAGAATCCTGGATATGGAACATCGGTTCACTAGAAGACTTGTGGATAACAGCGGGCGGAGGTGCCACATATACAGGAGCAACTTGTGGAACCTGAGGTGGTGTTTGCTTGGCTGGAGGTGGTGGTATTTGGGAGGTGGAGGCATAGTAGTGAGGGTAATCGGGGTAAGTGGAGGATGAGTTCAATGTTGGTGGCTCAGGGTTAGGATTGGCTGGGGGGACATATGCAGGGTTAGCAGGATAGGCTGGTAGTGGTTGACCTCTCGACCAAGCCTGGTACATTTCAGCCATCTGCTGTCTTAACTTGTACATTTCTTCTTTCATCCCGGCCACATCCACGATCTCTTCTTCGTGAGCAGGGTCTACAATGGTTGCCTCGATCTCCTGGGATACAGCCTTTGTCATCTTTTTGGATCTGGTGTTGTATGAGTGGGTAGCCAGTATGCCAGTTGCCTAGAAAATCTGGATTCACAAACATCAACACTTGTTAGTTGTTAGCGCATGAATAAGATGTAACGACTTTAAAAGCAAACACATTCGCTCGAGTCGTTATGCATCATCCCGGCCACTGCTCACTTCAATCATCTTTTCTTTTCCGCTCTTTTATTTTCTTTCTTTCTTTTCTTCTTTTCTTTTCTTTTCTCTTTTGCTTTTTCTCTTTTCTTGCTTTTTCTCTTCTCTCTTTTTCCTTGCCGTTTTCACAATCACGTTCCTATTTATTTGCCTAGCGGATATAAAGGAAATGATATAAAGCAAAAGAATTGGTAACAACACTTTGTTTTCATTGATAATCCAAAACCTTGATTACAAAGTGATGTTTAAGAAAAAGAAAAATAAAAGACGATGCATGACCTAAGAGTACATTAATGCACCTAGTGCCCGCGAGGCATCGTTCGGCCTTGCCGCGGGCCTATATGCTAAACCCCTTTGAAGCCTATCCAGGTCGGCCATGACTTGCTGTACAAAAAACTTTACTGCAGATACAAAAGTCCTTCGAGTCATATCTTCACAAAGCTGAGTCTTTCTGGTGATGTATTGGGCTATGCGAACAATCTTTTCTCTGATGACCCCTTTTTCTTGCAATAGCCGACTTATTTGTTGAGCGCGAGCATCCAAGGTGTGTTGGTTGTCCTTTTGCACCTGTTGTAGCTTCAATTCTAATCTCGCCATAGTCGTGTAGCATTGCTCTCTTTCTTCTTCAAGATCTTTGATAATCTTGTCACTTTTGACTGTGGCTGAGATCATTTTCTTTCTTAGCTGAGCTATTTCAACATCGTGCTTGTCATGTAGCTGCCGGACCAACTTGGCTCTTTCCTCGGCGTCTTTCTCCATTTGCTTCCGAGCCTTGACTAACTCTTTTTCAACTACGTCCAAATCAAAGCTATAGTCGTTTACTTTCCGCCGGAGAATCTCAATTAACTTTTCATCTCGGGCTGAACGTACTGGGGTCTCGGATGCAATTTTCATTTGAGCTATTTGAGCCTTCAACACATCATTTTCTTTCTTCAGCTGTTTCGTTTCCCCTTCATCGGATGTTGCTTGTAAGCCGCTTTCGAAATGAAGATTTCTCAGTTTATCTTCCAACAGACTGATTTTTGCCTTATATTCCTTTTCCTTGGATGCCCATTTCAGATTTTCCTCGGATTGCTCTATCAGGTCTTGCAAGTGAGGTCTCTTTGAAAGACGTTCGTGTTCAACCCCTCGTCGGTACCATGTGGAGTACCCAGCTGATATCTCCCCCTTTGCTCTATTCGGCACACAAGTATCAATCTTCAAATTTTGGCACTCGTTCCAGATTTGCCGGATTTTTGCTTCCGGGAATTGCCCATCTGGACCAATCTCCACGGCCTGCACACTGAGATCCCCATCTCTTGGAATAATCTGACACCGACCCAACTGTCGCAAAGCTCTGTAGGGTGCATACGGTTGTATACTCTTCAAACCCATGATCAAAAATGGTGATCCCTCTGTTGGCATGTATATTACCTCGTCAAGAGGTAACCAGTCATACGTCCAATCAATTTGACCGTCAGTTAGTGATCGAAGATACCCAATCCAACCTTGGACTCCCTCTGGCAACCTTACTTCTTTCGTCCTCGCATTGAACTCTTCCAAACATGTCCGATCGGCCGAACCGTAGCTCGAGAATGAAGGGTGGTGACACAGATGCTCGATTAGCCAAATTTGCAAGATCAAGTTACACCCCTCGAAGAAGCTAGCCCCTGCTTTGCACGCAGTCAGAGCTCGATAGATATCCGCAACAATCATCGGGGCCAGAGTACAATTTTCTTGTACTATCAGTGTGGTAGCTACTCCGGCAATTTTTATATTGATATGTCCATCTTTCCTCGGGAATACAACAACTCCGAGAAATGCCACCAAAAATGCGAACCTCCGGTGTTCTTCCCATTTCGCCCGGTTGGACTTGCAACATAGCTTGTTAGTAGGATCATTGAAACCCCCGACGTGTCCAAACCTATTGTAGACGAAGCTTAAAGAACAAAACCCGTCGGCCAAATCTTCATTATGAACATTCCGGGCAATTTTCAAAGAGTCGAGGAAGCGATGTACTGTCACCATCCTCGGAGATACCGGATATTTTCCTTTCAGCGGAACCTCGGTCTTCCCAATGTAGAAGGCAATCTCTTCCAAAGTAGGGGTAAGCTCAAAATCTGGGAAATGAAATACATTGTGTGCCGAATCCCAAAACGAGACCAACGCTCTAACCACATCACCTCGAGGAACTATTTCGAGTAACCCCGTAAGGCCCTTCAAGTACTTTTTGACCCAGTCTTGGCCATCGGATCCCATGTCCTGCCACCATAATCTCAGCTCCAAAGGGATTTTATTTAGGGAAAATTGTTCATTCATCATCGTGCTCGTCCTGCACATTTATTAAGGTGATTTTATTTAGAAAAGGAAAAATCTTTTTCAATGCAAGTTTTCAATTTTTGAATGAAAGAAAAGGAAAATAATTTTCGAAGTGGCCATTTTGCAAAAACAGCCTTCCGTCGTCCTTTCGGAACATTCGGCTATTTTCAAAAATAGCAATCACCTCGATTATTTGAAAAGAAAATCTTTTTGGTCTTTTTTCTAAAAGTGTGGTTGGACCCGTTTAAGGGTTGCCTACGTATCCCACCTAATGGCGAGAATCAAACCTGCGTAGTTCGGTCAGATTATTTGACCAATTATTTCAGAAAATGTTCCACCTATTTTTGCAAATTTTCAAATTTTCCGGATACCTACTTTCTATAAATCATTATTTTCCTCTCTCCTTTTTTTTTCTTTTTCAACAATTTTTCCAATCTCGGGATTTTCGCCGGTCCGCATAACGATCAAGGACAATAAAATGCAACACATAACATGCTCGGTCTTTTTCAATACCGGGTCACCTGTCCTAGACGGACCCAACCCCTGTGTTGAGTCCCCTAAGTCAAATATGATGCAAATAATCGTCCTAGACCTATGTTTAAAATCTTACGGTTTCATAGATTGCTAGACCGTGTACCCGAGCGGACAACTCGAATCGAGGAGGGGGCTACGTACCGGTGACCCGCGGAGTCAATCGGCTTTGTAACTTATCCGGCCTCTGTTTTCTTAATTTAAGGTGACTTTAACAGAAAGGGGAGTCTCAACCAGTAAGCACATCCCCGGGGGAGAAGAGAGAAGGGTTTTCGGCACAGTTTTATATACAATCCACATAATATCAAAGCGATAAAGCACATAGCATATTGTTCAAATCATATAATGAAGTCAAACAAAAACGCGAACGGCAGTTCTAAGGAGCTCGAGTTCTTAAACCCCGAAATCGAAATTCAGGGTTGGTTCCCCAGCAGAGTCGCCAGAGCTGTCACACCTCCCTTTTTACTACCCCGTACATGCGTAAGGTGTATAAATACACTTGTAGGGTATACCCCGACGCTCAATTACCCGAGACGGATAAAATAACGTAAGGGAAGGAGTTTTTCCAATTTAAGGACAATCGGTTCGGGATATATTTAGAGATTAATCAGAGTCGCCACTTGGGAATGACAATGGTGTCCCAAGTCACCGGTTAATCCCGAATCCGAGGAATTTTGACTCTTTGAAATGTCTGCGAAGCAGAGGTCCGGATAAGGAACTCTATTAACCCGGGATAAGGTGTTAGGCACTCCCGGATTCCGTGGTTTTAGCACGGTCGCTCCACCGGCATTCTTGACTTTCGTTTGACTCAATTATAAGTTTTAAACAACATATTGTGCTTTTACGTTAAATGTCATTTTTTAGGAACTTGCGACATTGCGGAAACACGCCTCGAGTCATACCGCAACCAGTACGCCTATGACTTTTGGTGTATTTCGGCTTTGCCGAGATTTGGATTTGAGTCGCACCAAGTGCACACTCGTTCATAGGAAGGTATATTAAAATCGTGCCTTAAAGTAATGTCTATCGGCTTTTAAATCTTTTGGGAGAAGCTATGGAATTAGTTATTAGCTTTCCCGGGTCTATTTTGTATTATATCATTACTAAATGGGGGCCCCGGTGTTATTCGGGCGAGGCTCGTCCCAATTTTCATTAAAGGATTCGATAATTGTATTTAACTATGTTTTCTACATTTGTTCTTTCCTTAATCGCATTGCTACACTATAGTAATCCAGGCCCATATGATTTCTTGTTTAATTGGGCCTAATCTTCTTTACATTTATACATTTTTGAACCATTTGGATACTCGAAGCCCAGGCTTTTCGACTTCTTCTTGCTGGCTTTGTCAAATTGATATAACGATTCGGGCTTATAATATACACTAAGCTTAATCTAAATAACAATTACAGTGATTCAAGTAAAAAGAACAGAGACACTCATTTGAAACAAAAAAAAAGCATTTTATTTATTCAGTAAAAGATCAATACATCAATTCATATCATATCAATTACAAATCAATTACTGGTTTTCATATATCAGGACTAATAGGCTGCTTCTTATTGTACTAATGTTTGAAATCAATACTGAATCTGAGAAGGTGATTTACAGGGAAAACTTGGAAGAATTACTAACCTAATTAACTGTGAATCTGGACTAATTAATTGGCTATATTCATTATTACATTTCTAGCTAAACATTTTAACACTATAAACATGGTTCGAATTAAATTGCTTCAATATTCAGTTACCTCTTTCTATAGCCTGCTTTTATTTCTGATCATTGGATTTAGACTAACTATATTCATAATAGTTATACAACCTGATTGTTTCATGTTTCGACCTTAAGTATCTACGGGTGAATGATTCAAAAACTTATGCATAGTTATACTACTGATTCCTTCATGAAATTCATTATCAGATTATTAATATCGCTGGTATTACTAACTAACTTATGTTTTAAGTTTTCCTAATTAATCTAAGTGATAAGCTATCTATACTATATTACTACTATACTACTACATCATTACAGTGTTTTTGTGTTCAGCTACTACAAACTATTACAATTAAGATACTAATTCAAAAAAAATGACAGAATAGATTAAAACGGGAGCTTCATTTCCACATTTCAACAATTACATCTTCATTGAACAGGACGTGTACCTGGATAGCAAAAGGAACCAATGAGTCTAAGGGAGAAGGATAAGAAACAACAGTGACTCAATCAGCAATGCAACAGTGAGATGACTCCCAAATAAGCAAAGAGAACACAGCCACAATAAGAAGAACCCAGCAACGATCAATCAAACAAAACCAGGCAAATAACCCAGCAATCCGAGAGAGAAACCCAGGACTTTTACTATTGTATTGCTATTTTTAATCTCTGAAATTTTATGATGTAAAACTAGTAGAGAGTGAATTCAGAATTCTCAATGTTGGAACCCCCTTTTCAGCCCCTTTTAAGAGATATTTATAGCTAACCTTTAGGGCTGAATACTTGGGGAAGAAGTATGGGATTAATCCCACTTCCCCCCTCCTAAAATTATCCATTCTACACTTAAGTCCCATTTTCAGTTACCAAAACCCTTCCAGCATGTGCTGGAAGGTTCCAAAAGATTCCTTTTAGGGCCTTTTTACTAGTATGACCTTAGGGGTTAAAGATTTTTACAGATTTCCCATTTTTAGGAGACCATTATACCCCTAAATCTCTGCAAAATTGCAGAAATCGGGAGTATGAATGTCCCTATTACCCTCCTAAGTTCTTACTAGTTACTATTTTACCTTTTTAATTCCCAATTGTGCCCCTAAGGGCACTGCTGATTTACTAGCTTTGCCTAGGGCAGATTTTAACTTATTTTGAACCTATTTAACTAATAGCCAGCCCTGGTATTAGTATTTAAGGGCTGGCCAGTTTCATTTTTTAAGAACTATTTCAAATTTAGCCCCTTTTAAGTTAATTCCAGTCAATTAAGACCCATTTATTCCTAATTAAAGCTACTTGCAGGCATAGCCTGTTTTATTGTTATGTTAACCTATTTAAAATTTAGCCAGTCTCAAGTTGAGACTTAGCTTGGGCTATTAAAGCCATATACTGAACAGCTAGGCCCAAAACCTTTACAGGTTTGGCCACTTTGCTGTTCGGGGCTCAATATAGAGCCTGGGCTAGTCTGCATTTGCAGACATAGCCCTTTGCACAACCAGCCACTGTTAAACAGTGAGCTGTGTGTTAGGGCTCACAGAATTGGTCAACCTTTTGCAAGGTTAACCATTCTTAGGCCAATTATTTAATTAACAGCCTATTTTGTTCATTTTTAGCTAATTCCTATTTAAAAACTAACTAATTAACGAGGCCTAGCACTAGCAGCTATAGCCAATCCTCCTAAGCATAATAGACAATAACAGTGTTCATACTCAACATCAAACTATTGCAAACCTAGCCATTTTAACATGCAATTGCACACATAAACACATGAAACCAAAGATGTTTATCAATCAATCAGAATTCAGAAAAGGAGTTGGATAATGTTGAATTTTAATTAATCAGACTTACAAACTCAATTTCAAGTGGTACAGTGTTAATTAAACATTAAGCAGGCATGGGTTACAATCAATTTCATATTGAGTAATTCACTGGAAAGCCAAAAATCTACTTAGCAATCATGATTATAGGTACATAGACACTAAATTCTCACAAAATAGCTAACAAGGTTCAACTGGACATAAACACAATGGACAAGGTAATCATAAGCATGTTAATCAGAAATCATTCTTAAGTACTGACCCTAAAATCATGCTAAGCAAATAGAATGGGTAAAGCTAAGCAGAACAGACTCATGCATGAGAATAACAAACCAATCCTAATCCTGAAACTAATCATGAGAATAGACAGAGGACAAGAATCATTCAATCTAACAGAAGTTGTCTGATATCAACAAGAAGAAAAGGCCTAATACTAACAGAGGACAAAGACAGAGACACTTATAGACAAAAAGTGAAGAATGCACAGAAGTGATTCAATGTGAAGATGAGAAGATATCAGAGCATGTATGACAATAAAATAGAATTTATGTTATGAGAGTCAAAACAGATCAGACTATATGACTTAAAAATGAAGAGAAGAAGGGAATCAAAGCCACTTTAACCTATTAGAAGTAAAACACAACCTTGATCACACAGACAAAGGAATAAACACATAAGAGACGAGAGATAAAACAAAGATCAACAATAGTAAAGGCAAGATCTTTGAATTCAGAAGAAAGGGTCATGATAGATAGAATAGAGGAAACAAGTCAAAAACCAGAACAACAAAGAGAAACCCTAGCACTAACAGGCTTTTCGAATCACAGCAATGGGTAACCCAGAGATTGATATGGAAGATGAACAGGTTAAAGACATGAGGTGGTCATAAAGAAACAGACAAGAATATACAAGATGTGAAACAAGTAAAGATGAATCAGAAAAAGAAAAGAAGCAAAAGATAAGCAGAAAGATTCTAAAACTAACATATGAAGACTAATAAGAAATACGAAAGATATATCAAAAGCCAATAGAGACAAGTGACCCAAAAGAATGAACTACAGAAACATGAGATTAGGTCATAACAAACAAAACCACATCATGAACGGGTTAAAACATACTAAAACAGAGACAATAAGCAAAAAGGCGTGAAACGGAAAACAATGAAGAAGCCAAGATAAAAAATCTATTCCTAACATGCGAAGCATACGATCAGAGGAAACATATAGAAACATGCAAAACATAGATCAATCAAACAAATAAAAGCAAAAGAAAGAAAAATAACAAAAACAGGAGGGGGTACTTAGCTTGGCGGGGCCTGTCCCCCGAGCTTCCTATTCCCCTTTTCTTATTCTCTCTCAGACCCCCTCAGCCCCCTTTTCCTTGCTTCTTCTTCCTTATTCCGCTCTTTTTTTTTCATTTTTCTTTTCTGATTTTTCTTTTATGCTCAAAGACGAAACCTTTTGGGGTTTTTAGTTTGAAGGGGGGTATTTGGAAGGGTAAAGGACGGATCTTGTTTAGGGGTTGGGATTTCAGCCGCCGGAGTTAGGTTTCCGGCGACACTCTTTTGGATATTCGAAGAGTTTCAGGCTGATTCGAGGGAAACTACTAGGGTAGGGTGATAGATCAGGTCAAAAGGGACAGAACGGCATTGGTTTGGGGTGGTTTCTCGTTGTTTGGGTATTTTCCGGCTAAGTTCCGATGATCGGAGTTTGTCAGAGAGGGATCTGTTCTTGGGGTTTCAGGGGTCTTGGCTATGGTTTGAGGTGTAGAAGAAGGAGAGGAGGGTGATGGAGATGAAGAAGGGTGGCTGGAGACCACCGTAGAGGTGGTGGCCTCCATGGCCGGCGGTGTTGATGAAGATGATGAAGAAGAAGAGGGAGAGAGCAGAAGGCGGCTAGGGTTGATATTTTGGCAAAATGAAGCAGCTTATTCAGACACAAGCCTTTTATAGGCGATGTGTCACATGTAATCCAGACCGTCCATTTGATGGAGATCGACGGCTGTCGTTAGCGTTACTGAAACGACGCCGTTTGGACTCCTATGAGACCCAATTCATCTTCCATCAGATCAATTTGAATGAACGGCTGAGATTAAACTAATTATTTAATTAACTAGTTAATTTGATCAAGAAACTCTGGCCGTAGGATGCAACTCAATCGAACGGTGAGGATCAATTCTCAAAGGGTCGGACCAGCCAATTCCTTGGGCCAAAGCAGACTGGGCCACTTCCTTCAATTTTCTTGGCCCAAATCACTTATACCTAAACCATTTTTTTTGTATTTTCTGATTTTAATCAATTTTTATGTATTTTCTTTTATATATTTTTTTTTCTTTTATGGAAAATTATAAAACCTAGTTTCCTACCTACTCTAATTATCTAATATTTTTTTTGCAATTTTCTACTATTTTTTCCTAATTTCCCCTACTTAACACTATTTTTGCTAATTTTTCTTAAAGTCTAACTAATTAAACTAACAAATTAATTACCTAGCCTATTTTTTTTTTGATTTTTCTAATTTCTAATTATTCAAATTCACAAATTATAGCTAATTTCAAACAAGGCAAGTAATTGCACTCAAAAACATATTTATTTTAATTTTGGAATTATTTGCCTGGTGCAAAAATC